>OX392537.1:17703334-17918334 GCA_947623455.1 Mimachlamys varia | reverse complement strand
TTAATTATATTAATTTTACCTATTGGTGTTAATATTCTTCTATTCCATGATTTAATAAGAGATTTAAGTTTTATTAGTTTCTTATCAAAGTTCAATCTAGGTATTTTGTGTAGATTAACATGGAATTCAATGCCAAGAAGTGTGAATTGTTCTCTACCCCACTGTAAATTTAAATCTGGAAGAAGTTTCTCTGTGCTATATTTCTTACTACCTATCCAAACTACCTGAGTTTTAGAAATATTCATTTTTAATCCTGACATATTTGCATAATAGTTAAGTTCCTTAATTGATTCTTGGAGTGAATTTTCAGTACCATCAAGTGCAAGAGCTGTATCATCAGCATATTGAGATAGGAGAATCGGACAATTATTAACATCTATACCTTTAATTCTATTGTTATGCCTTAATTTAACAGCTAAAATTTCTGCGCATAGAATGAAAATATATGGCGCAATAGGATCACCTTGACGACAACCTCTTTTTATTGGAAAAAATGAAGATAAGTTCCCTCCCTGGTTAATGGTAGCACTAGCATTATTATGTAATATTTTAACCCAATTAATTATACTATTTCCAAAGTTAAAAAAATTTAAGACTTTTTCAATAAATATCCAGGAAACCGAATCGAACGCTTTTTCAAAGTCTATCATCAAAAACATACCTGGAATATCATTTTCTTCTGCATATTGCATAATATCATACACAAGTCTGGTGTTTTCCCCTATATAACGCCCCTCTAAAAATCCAGTCTGATCTTTGTCAATAATTTTGTCTAAAACTGATTTGAGTCGACGAGCAATAGTACCAGATGCTATTTTATAGACAACATTTAATAATGAGATGGGCCTCCAATTTTTAATAAAATGTCTGGGTTTGTTTCCTTTGGGAATGCATGAAATAATGCCTTGTCGTTGCGAAATGAAAACTTGTTTCTTAATTACATATTTTGATTATTGTATGGTAATTCTGGTATACAGGTGTTTCAGTTCTATATATTGATTATCTAAAAAAGAAACCCATCCATAGTGGATAAGAGTTAAGCAGTTTCATGATTATCATCTTCATACGGTTCACAAAGAGTTGACAGAATTTTTAAGTTGGTTTATGTAACTGAATTGATTTAAGTAGTTTGGTAAGATCTTAATATTTAAAAGATGAAATGATGTTTCCATTTGGAAGAAATTCTAAAAAGACATTTGTAAGTACTATTAGTTTTTGATTGAATTTATGTTTGTGTCCAAAAATAGATAAAAGGTATAGGTTACAAAGAAAAGGGCACGCCTGATATTAGTGTATCAGCTATATATTATATTTCATATCATTAAAAAAATAAGGCATTAGAAAATGCTAAGGTAACATATGAAAAAACCAAAGTTGAAACTTGAAACATGTATGAATTACTAATAACATCCTACGGTGTCGTCTCACGTAGCATACATTTGGTATTTTCCTATATACAGGTAAGGTGTTGGGTGTATGATAAGTGAGATTTCGTGTCAGGTAGAGAATAATAGGATTTAATTACAGGTAAACTATAGTCTGTATCATACAGTAACTATCTTACCTAACATACTTAATGTTAAAACATCTACCCCGAATCATTTAATATATAGTGAACTAGGTCGTTTTCCATTGAAATATTAAAAGAAATTTAGAATATTTAGATATTGGTTTCAATTGTGAGTATTTTAAGAAGTGAAAAGAAAAACAAGAAATTGTTTCAACTGTGTTAATTTTGTATGCTATATGTGTATTACAACCACATCAAACATTATTATTAGAAAATCATCCTAATAAATTGATCCAGTTATTGAGAATGGAAAATGAAAAAGAAATGTAGTGCTCCCTGAGTATAACTTCTCTATGTTTGTATACACAATGCTGTAAAGTGTTGTATTATGGTTTTGTTGACTGATTGGCCGTTAAACAAAAGTACATCTATTAGTTACGATTTAAATTGAATCACGGATATATACATTATACATACCCAATATACAAACTTTTCAAAAATTATCTGAACTGTTAATCTATATTGATTTTTTTATTAAAATCTAGCTATTCATATTTACCTATAACTAAACTATGACACTTCCATATACTATTGATTTTTACACTTTAATTTGGTGACGATCAATCTACTGTTTCCAGAAATATGGTCAAATCAAATTAATAAATTTCAGTAAAACACTGTACATTGCAGAACCAAAATTGGAGACCCTGCCTGAAAATCATAAAAAGGTACTTCTCATTGGTTCTTAGTGGGCGCATCTATGTCCTATTGACATATCTAGTTTAAAATTGAATATTCACCTCATCTTACTAGTATTAGTTATTTATTGTCCATTTACATTTGTATATATCTCACCATAAAAATATTGTATTCATTCTTCATTTGAACAAAATTCCGTTCTGGTAACAGGTTCATTTTTGGCAGATAGCTGTTCATTAAATAAAACTCTCAATATCTACTATATAAGTATTTCAAAACAAATATGATGTTTTGGAAGCATCATAAGACATTATAAATATTTGTATCTCTATGTTCATAATTCGGAAATACTTAAGATATGTTCACATAAAGGAATACAATGTTTAAAAGTAATTTTATATTTGAGTAATTGAGGTTAAATTTTATCATTACGAAGTATTAATGGTTGAATGCGTAAATAGGCCGTTATCTAGTAGAATTTTAATTCCTTATACCGTTTTGCATTATACAGTGAAATTAATAATTTATGAATATAACATATGATTTATTATTAATTATTAAGGGTACATATGTGCAATGCAAAAGTTACTTTTGCAATGTATACTTTAATAAAATTTATCTTTTTAACATTATGATCTACAAAATTGTGCTCCAATTTGTTACAAAGATACTATATATATAATTCTCATTTTCATTAAAATAGATATACAGTTGTTCTATAATAACATATATTATATATGTACAGTGTATATCTTTTAACACCACCTATATCACTATAAAACAGACTATAGCCAAATTGTCAATAGGTGTGAAAACAGAAATGTATGCTAGGTGAGACAAGGTATTTTTCAAATGTATGTTAGGTGAGACTAAACCTTCCTGACCTACACACACAATGACTGTAAATACCAATTGAGGTGTAAATTAATTAGCACAGCTGGACAGCAGATTAACACACCTGTCTACTGACACTAATTGGTCTGTGTATGAAGAGGTTACCTGGGGCTATCTGTATCACAGGTACAAGTAGAGTTGTTAACTAAAGAAAATAAAAGGATTTTGATTACCTTGATCATTCACTTAGACAAAATACCACAGTTAACAATAGAAGAGCTAAACATCCAAAGTTTATACATTTATACTGACAAATAGTATCCATGCATGGTACTGAAGTAAGCTCCATACAATGGCTCACTTCAGGCAGAGACGTTTTTTCTGCTTCAGAATATGTTCGGTTCATAGTTTTCGAGTTTTCTTTTATTAAAGTAAAAACATGTTTTCTTTCATTATCTTCTTCACTTATTCTTCCTTTATTGCAATTCAACATACATACACCACAGGGACCTGAGAATTTGTTACAGCTAGTTTTGGGCCTAAAATAGGGTGTTTAGAGTAATTTTACATAATAGATTTTATTACTACTAAGGGGGCATTTTTATCGAAAATTGATCTTAACCCCCCAAATGTGTAAACTCTAAACTCTAAACACCCTATTTTAGGTCCAAAACTAGCTGTAACAAATTATCAGGTCCCTGTGTCATACACCGGCACTTATATGCATGCTTAATATAAACACGGACTTAGATTACTATCTAAGTCTGTTATATAAACTTCACATGTATAAAGATCTTGAATATAATTATAGTATTGTGTGTATATTCCTTTAAGTTTAACATAATACTGTACACAAAAAGTTAAGGATTGTAATATTTGGTAAATGTGCTGATATGAATGGTAATAATGTATTGTTTAAGGTGTCGTCCAACTTGAAGGTCACTGGTCAAACTTGTTTTCCTGGTAAAAAAGGTTTACCAGGTTCTTTTCAGATACTGTTTAATGTACCAGTGTAACTTTTTAAAATTTATTTTATCTGTTTAAATTATTCTAGAACAAATTGAAAAACATAGATAATAAATTTGATTTTGACCGAAGTTGCCTGATGACGAAATTACTCCAAATGTCGTGTTTTGTGCCATATTGTTTTGTTTTTATCAGTCATGAATACATATCCAGTAAACATAGTGTCAATACTGTATCTATGCCAAAGTCTGATATGATACTCAATGTTGGCGCAGATGCCAGATTTTATGAGTAGCAAACACATATATACACACAATAACACGGAAACACAAATGACGAAGGAAGAGAATTTTTCCGAAAAAAAGAAATGTTCCGATGTCGCATTGATAGCCGGACCGATATTCTGACATGGTTATAGTGGCCTATTACAGATGATGCGAATACCTGGATAGCAATGCATATAAACATGGATACGAACTGTACAAATATAACATTATATTAAACACGGTACAATTAGAACAGGAAATTCACATTTTAACCTTCGGATCAACAACATTAAGTGTATATGATACATTGTGTTTAATATATTTATAAATAACACGGAAACACATATTAAGTTGGTGGTAATAAATGCATTATTTGGATCCATTCTCTTAAAATATACGTCCGAACTCTATTTCGGTAACTAAAGTCAAGCCATGAATTGCGTAATTCTGACCTTTTGCATATAATATATAGTAATGATCCAAGAAATTCAAGCAGCAATAATATGTCAATTTTCTCCTTTGTCAATCACAAGCTTCAAAATTTCTCCAAAGTTTCTGGCAACATCTTTGCATGTGTCGCTTAAAATTTGTCTATTTCTCTCATAATTGGATAAACGTCAGACATAAGTATAACAATTCTCACTGGTTTTATTCCATGGTTTTATTGACTATCGGTATTTTCCATTTGCAAAATAAAGTGTCGCTACATCAATGTGCACAGCTTTTTTGTCGTCCACTTTGAAAAAAAAACAGATTTTGATTATGTCGATAATCACATCATAAAAACATTACTGACATCATCATTATTTTGTGTCCAGGTGGAAACAAATTATGAATACCTATTCTCTCAAACGCAATAAGCAGTTTGATATCATCTTGTGAAGGGGAAACTATATTGCTATACAAAGTCGGGACATGGTTTTTGGAATACACTGTAGGTAGATACAAACATTAAATATTTGATTCATATTTCACAAGTGATAGAAGCAAATGTTTTGTAGTACCACGGACTTGGATACTAATTCCGTGGTTTTACACACCGAAATCAAATGTAACAGAAGGGAAGTAACTCGTACAGAACTAAACGTAGAATCGTAGGCTGTATAAAATATTACCGACGTATTTCGGTACTTTATACTGACACAATATAACTATTTATTTACACAAACCTACGTAAGTGTTAACAATTTTAGAATCAGAAGAAAAATTATAAAAAAAATATTTGATAACGAATGCGCGGGCGTGCGGAATCCTCACAGGTCACCCATTACTCCCTGGACGCTAATTTTAATTCTGACCGGTATTCCTACCTCGAAACCTAATATTCATTGACGTATTTCGGGGCTTTTTGTTGACCCGATCGACCTGAAATTTAGCACAAATGTAGGTTGATACTTACATTTTAAGAATCAGAAGAAAAAATGCAAAACTATGAAATAACAAATACGCGGGTGCGCGAGACCCACACACGACACCAATTCAAGGAAAAGGGAGCCATATACTTATTTATGATATGACTCGTTCTACTCTGAGCATGATTCAGAACATATTTGGTGGAAAATCTTTATCTGTGCATGCACAAAAGAAAAAAAAATATCTACAAAAAATGTATTTCAGTTCCACTATTAGTTGGAGAGGGTAGGTTTGGTTGGTGTTGGGATAAGTCCTCCTTTTTTTACAAAATTAGAGTTCCTCCGCCAAAAATATTGCTCTAGAGCAGATAAAGTTGAACCATATCTTTGTCTGTATTAATTGATGAGGATTTTTAATATGTTCCTCTATTTTCCTATACTACCCAAACAAAACTGATAATACTTAAACACAGATGTAGTATACAGTCGATATGAATACAATAGAATATACATCTTATCTGAGGCGGAGTGCAAAGAATTTACGTAACGTAGCCCAAGAGGGCGTCAGAAATGACGTCACAATAGCCTGATATAAATCAATGTCATCTAAGCGATTAATTCAAAGCCATTATACATGTTATCTATGGCGGAGTGCAAAACTTTGGTATTACATAGGACAACATGGGGTGAGAATAACGTCATGTGATGCGGCATTGCAAATTGTAGTGTACAATGTGATATACTACAACTAGGTTTACTAATGATACATAGGCGAAAGCAACACAGAATGTAAATATTCATCTATGTACGTCGTCGTGGTATAGTCATCAGTGTACATCGTCGTGGTATAGTCATCAATGTATGTCGTCGTGGTATAGTCATCAATGTATGTCGTCGTGGTATAGTCATTAGTGTACGTCGTCGTGGTATAGGCATCAATGTACGTCGTCTTGGTATAGTCATCAGTGTACGTCGTCGTGGTATAGTCATCAGTGTACGTCGTCGTGGTATAGTCATCAATGTATGTCGTCGTGGTATAGTCATCAATGTATGTCGTCGTGGTATAGTCATTAGTGTACGTCGTCGTGGTATAGTCATCAATGTACGTCGTCGTGGTATAGTCATCAATGTATGTCGTCGTGGTATAGTCATTAGTGTACGTCGTCGTGGTATAGTCATCCATGTACGTCGTCGTGGTATAGTCATCAATGTATGTCGTCGTGGTATAGTCATCAATGTACGTCGTCGTGGTATAGTCATCAGTGTACGTCGTCGTGGTATAGTCATCAGTGTACGTCGTCGTGGTATAGTCACCATGTACATATTGTACGTCGTCGTTGTATAGTCATCAATGTACGTCGTCGTGGTATAGTCATCAGTGTACGTCGTCGTGGTATAGTCATCAGTGTACGTCGTCGTGGTATAGTCATCAATGTATGTCGTCGTGGTATAGTCATCAATGTATGTCGTCGTGGTATAGTCATTAGTGTACGTCGTCGTGGTATAGTCATCAATGTATGTCGTCGTGGTATAGTCATTAGTGTACGTCGTCGTGGTATAGTCATCCATGTACGTCGTCGTGGTATAGTCATCAATGTATGTCGTCGTGGTATAGTCATCAATGTACGTCGTCGTGGTATAGTCATCAGTGTACGTCGTCGTGGTATAGTCATCAGTGTACGTCGTCGTGGTATAGTCACCATGTACATATTGTACGTCGTCGTTGTATAGTCATCAATGTACGTCGTCGTGGTATAGTCATCAGTGTACGTCGTCGTGGTATAGTCATCAGTGTACGTCGTCGTGGTATAGTCATCAGTGTACGTCGTCGTGGTATAGTCATCAGTGTACGTCGTCGTGGTATAGTCATCAATGTATGTCGTCGTGGTATAGTCATCAGTGTACGTCGTCGTGGTATAGTCATCAGTGTACGTCGTCGTGGTATAGTCATCAATGTATGTCGTCGTGGTATAGTCATCAGTGTACGTCGTCGTGGTATAGTCATCAGTGTACGTCGTCGTGGTATAGTCATCAATGTATGTCGTCGTGGTATAGTCATTAGTGTACGTCGTCGTGGTATAGTCATCCATGTACGTCGTCGTGGTATAGTCATCAATGTATGTCGTCGTGGTATAGTCATCAATGTACGTCGTCGTGGTATAGTCATCAGTGTACGTCGTCGTGGTATAGTCATCAGTGTACGTCGTCGTGGTATAGTCACCATGTACATATTGTACGTCGTCGTTGTATAGTCATCAATGTACGTCGTCGTGGTATAGTCATCAGTGTACGTCGTCGTGGTATAGTCATCAGTGTACGTCGTCGTGGTATAGTCATCAGTGTACGTCGTCGTGGTATAGTCATCAGTGTATGTCGTCGTGGTATAGTCATCACTGTACGTCGTCGTGGTATAGTCATCAGTGTACGTCGTCGTGGTATAGTCATCACTGTACGTCGTCGTGGTATAGTCATCAGTGTACGTCGTCGTGGTATAGTCATCACTGTACGTCGTCGTGGTGTAGTCATCACTGTACGTCGTCGTGGTATAGTCACCATGTACATATTGTACGTCGTCGTTGTATAGTCATCAATGTACGTCGTCGTGGTATAGTCATCAGTGTACGTCGTCGTGGTATAGTCATCACTGTACGTCGTCGTGGTATAGTCATCAGTGTACGTCGTCGTGGTATAGTCATCAGTGTACGTCGTCGTGGTATTGTCATCAGTGTACGTCGTCGTGGTATAGTCATCAGTGTACGTCGTCGTGGTATAGTCATCAGTGTACGTCGTCGTGGTATAGTCATCACTGTACGTCGTCGTGGTATAGTCATCAATGTACGTCGTCATGGTATAGTCATCAGTGTACGTCGTCGTGGTATAGTCACCATGTACATATTGTACGTCGTCGTGGTATAGTCATCTATGTACGTCGTCATGGTATAGTCATCACTGTACGTCGTCGTGGTATAGTCACCATGTACATATTGTACGTCGTCGTTGTATAGTCATCAATGTACGTCGTCGTGGTATAGTCATCAGTGTACGTCGTCGTGGTATAGTCATCAGTGTACGTCGTCGTGGTATAGTCACCATGTACATATTGTACGTCGTCGTTATATAGTCATCAATGTACGTCGTCGTGGTATAGTCATCAATGTACGTCGTCATGGTATAGTCATCACTGTACGTCGTCGTGGTATAGTCACCATGTACATATTGTACGTCGTCGTTGTATAGTCATCAATGTACGTCGTCGTGGTATAGTCATCAGTGTACGTCGTCGTGGTATAGTCATCACTGTACGTCGTCGTGGTATAGTCACCATGTACATATTGTACGTCGTCGTGGTATAGTCATCAATGTACGTCGTCGTGGTATAGTCATCAATGTATGTCGTCGTGGTATAGTCATCAATGTATGTCGTCGTGGTATAGTCATCACTGTACGTCGTCGTGGTATAGTCATCAGTGTACGTCGTCGTGGTATAGTCATCAGTGTACGTCGTCGTGGTATAGTCACCAGTGTACGTCGTCGTGGTATAGTCATCAATGTATGTCGTCGTGGTATAGTCATCAATGTACGTCGTCGTGGTATAGTCATCACTGTACGTCGTCGTGGTATAGTCATCAGTGTACGTCGTCGTGGTATAGTCATCAGTGTACGTCGTCGTGGTATAGTCATCAATGTACGTCGTCGTGGTATAGTCATCACTGTACGTCGTCGTGGTATAGTCATCAATGTACGTCGTCGTGGTATAGTCATCAATGTACGTCGTCGTGGTATAGTCATCACTGTACGTCGTCGTGGTATAGTCATCAGTGTACGTCGTCGTGGTATAGTCATCAGTGTACGTCGTCGTGGTATAGTCATCAATGTACGTCGTCGTGGTATAGTCATTAGTGTACGTCGTCGTGGTATAGTCATCAATGTACGTCGTCGTGGTATAGTCATCACTGTACGTCGTCGTGGTATAGTCATCAGTGTACGTTGTCGTGGTATAGTCATCAATGTACGTCGTCGTGGTATAGTCAGCAATGTACGTCGTCGTGGTATAGTCATTAGTGTACGTCGTCGTGGTATAGTCATCAATGTATGTCGTCGTGGTATAGTCATCAGTGTACGTCGTCATGGTATAGTCATCAATGTACGTTGTCGCGGTATAGTCATTAGTGTACGTTGTCGTGGTATGGTCATCAATGTACGTTGTCGTGGTATAGTCATCAGTGTACATATTGTACGTCGTCGTGGTATAGTCATCAATGTACGTCGTCGTGGTATAGTCATCAGTGTACGTCGTCGTGGTATAGTCATCAGTGTACGTCGTCGTGGTATAGTCATCAGTGTACGTCGTCGTGGTATAGTCATCAATGTACGTCGTCGTGGTATAGTCATCAATGTACGTCGTCGTGGTATAGTCATCAATGTCCGTCGTCGTGGTATAGTCATCAATGTACGTTGTCGTGGTATATTCATCAATGTACGTCGTCATGGTATAGTCATTAATGTACGTCGTCGTGGTATAGTCATCAGTGTACGTCGTCGTGGTATAGTCATCAGTGTACGTCGTCGTGGTTACGGTGGTATAGTCATCGTCACCTTAGCCAAGGCAAGTCTAATTGATAAAAATGAGTGATAGTAATATGTAATAGCCCTTTGTGGTTTACTAACTGTTTATCTGACAAAAACTACATCAAGCGGGGATTTTAAGCCTTTTTATCTCATTAGTTTAGTCTCAAGTGTGGTATGTTAGTATTTATGATCTCACGAAAGATTACCAAACTTACTTTGTAAGTATGTTTTTATGTTTGTTAATCTCACATGCCTTTCTACAGTAAGGGAACTTTAAATCAGTGGTTAATATGGAATGAGTTTAGAAGGGAATGATAGTATTTATGATCTCACGAAAGATTACCAAACTTACTTTGTAAGTATGTTTTTATGTTTGTTAATCTCACATGCCTTTCTACAGTAAGGGAACTTTAAATCAGTGGTTAATATGGAATGAGTTTAGAAGGGAATGATTCATCATTTCATTCTTACGAATGATCCAATACCATAGATGTATGATAAGATGTCAATATTAGTAGCGACGTGAGGAACACGAAAACTGGCCCACAACTTTTTCTACAACTAATCCTCATTTGTGAAACTCTGTTCGATCTACCTCCTTGTGTATCTGATATACCCGGGAAAATTTTTTTTATGGATATATTAGGGGTAAAAAGGCCAAAATCAGCATTTTTTCCACTAGTTTCTTTTTTATTCATGTCGAAAAATTTACATTTAAAGCTAACAAACTGAGACTCCAAATATAAGTAGTCCATGTGATTCCAAACAAAACGGTATGATTAGTTTTTTGATATCTTTAATAGAACGACCACAAAAGACCTTTTAAGATGGGTAATATTTGAGTGTTCGCCAGTATTTTTCCACTGAGTGACGTCAAGAACAGTGTTCTCTAATTTTATGTAGAATTACGATGGGTTCCGATTAATTAGTTATCGTGAAGCGCATGCGTTAAAACAAAGATGGCGTCCAAGTTCTTCCAGTGCTGAGTTTGACTGATTTTACTGTAATGTACGAGTGACATTTAAAAGTTTACGATACCTTGCGGTATTACAATTAATGTAATAGGTCATGTTTATTTTATACGATTGATATTTACAATCATATATGCTATAAATTTCCGCTTAACCGAGGAATCTCAATAAAAATATGTCGCACAACATGTTTGTTGCGGCCCGTTTGTTGACGTGACACAGATGTACGCGGAGCATTCTCCGTTTCTTGTGTTATATTTTCTCTATTCGATCCATGTTTTTGGTTATTTAGTCTATGCGTGTAACGGTAGATCTACATTGCATTAATTAGTACGACCACAGAATTTAAGTCCGTGGTACGACGTTAGCTGTCTTGTAGTTTGGGGTGATCTCCCCTACCGGGGACAATGTACACATGCTAGCATGGACCACCTGTCATGGTTGTCCTGTTGTAAGCTGGTTGTTGGATCAAACAGAGGCCTTTATCCACGAACAGTACACGGTGTTACAAGCAAAATATGGCATTGACGGGTATAAAACCAACAGAACTAGGCTGGACCACGTCAAATTTACCAGAATAATGGAAGAAGTACCTTCAACACGCTGACGCGTGTACAAATAGCGGCCCACTGATCATGATCATGGAAGAGTGAAGGAAATCAAGAGAACGTTGGTGTTTTTGTAGGGTTTGCCAGTGTGGAGACGATTTCTACAGCATATGGACATTCACTGGAGAAGATGAGGAGAAACTTCAACCGCTCTACCGTAAGTTTAAATCATATATATACATGTTTACCCGAAAGCTAACGAGGCATTCTTATAGGCTCTACCGCATAGTCATCTTCGATATCCAGGGGTTACGATCACCTATGTAATCTACACCCCTGGAATATATCATGGCAAAATTGAAAGCTCCCGGGTCTGCCACCTAGCGGTCGGTGTGCGTTGTGTCCTTTTGAATCACGTAATCACCGACCAATCAAAATGCGTATAACAAAACAGCTTCAGCAATGAATGTAAACATGGAAAAACATCTCATTCGATTGATCTGTGAAAAATTCAAGCTTGATCAAATTAGACAGCATCAGGAAACGGCGATCCACGCACTGAGTCCTTACCGTAAATGTGTCGTTGAAGATTGTTCTTCTCTATTTTACTGCTAAAGATCCGTGACACAGTCGACACTGCACGTGCCATGTTTGTTTACAATTTTTTCTGTCCCATGGAAGAGCGAGTGATCAAATGTAAGGTGCGCTCTGATTGGACGCAGCCAGACCTAGCTGCATCCAATGAAAATTCTCGTCACGGGATTTACGAAATGTGGTCTATATATGCCAAGGGTGAAGATGAGTCTGCGGATCGTAACCCTTGGCTAGCGAAGATGCCGCATAGTGTACGTAGTGCAAGTAATACCGCAACAATGTTATGATTCGTTTCATGTTTTGATTGGTTTCCTGTATCGCTTCGCTACTAAGTCTAAACGAACATAATGGTAGACACCAACTTAGGACGTTTTTAACATTAGTTACATGGTGTTTAAGTGCTTTAAATAATGATAAATGATCCTGGATCCATCTTGTTCCCGTGGGGCTATAGCTAGCGCTCCTAATTACTGTATCATCGAGTGACATGTCGCTGCAAGTACACAAGCAAAGAAAAGTACACAGAAGGATTGCGTTAATTAAAAATAGCAAACCTGTTGATGTTGCAATCTTTCTATAATTTCATTGTATTCAGTTAGAAGTACTAAGCACATGTTTTGGGGTTGGGGTACATTTTTTCCAACCCTGGTTGCGCTCAAACCCGACCTGTAATCGGTTACCTGGGTAACCGGTTGTTCTGAAAATGAAAATGACCTAACTTTGGATTGTAACTATATATATTGACCCACCCAGGTCTTCTAAAGTTACATAGAAAATGATGAGAGGTTCTGATTAAGAACTTCATGTTTAGGCCTTGCTGATCTATCCGCTGTAGTCCTATAATCCAAGTGTCCAAGTTTTATTGTTAGTGTTGGTGATTTTTTTTTTTTACGATATATAAAAAGCCATGCTCTAGTTTAAAGACTGTTAAAACTATAGGGCTGTCACAGGTACTAAATTTTGCCCCTGGGTACCTGGATTTTAGTACCCTACCGGTACCCGGGTACTCAACATACATAAATCATAGTTGTAAGTTAGCTTTCTTCACGTTTACCTTGTTTGTTGTGTGGGGTGACAGGCTTACCAAGGGAGATTCAATGCAATGAGTAGAGTATGATTCAATAAGGATATTGTGGTTTTTATGCACCAGTCGATAATTTTATAGCTGCATTAATTGGATAAAACAATATATAACAAGCTGACATTACTGACATGACTGTCAAAGCTATCCCGCTTGTTTGTCACACACACATGAATACACTAACCTGCCCATGCGCAATAGGAAGTACAAAAAGGGGGGGGGGGGGGCACAATACCGTAATTGTCTGTTTTATCGTACCTGCATTTGAAGTACTCGATATACGCATTTGTTGCAACCAAGGAATTAAGGCAACAAACAACATGATAATTAACATGGTGCTTTATTATTATCAATGTCAATTACGTGTACAATGCAACCGGAACCTACAGATCACATGACATAGTCTTCATTCGGACTGTCTCTCGTGTTATCGTATATAAGACTATGGTGAACCCCGGTCAACTTCAAGTACACATGTCCGTCTCGTATCAAATACGGTCATGGAAAATAAAATTTGAAACAATGTTACATGTGAAATTTTTGTTGTAAACAGATGAAGTGTCATCCTTGGTGAGTGAAACCGACACAAATCAGTGAGATTTTGTACTACTTTAATAGAAGTTTTACATAGACACAGCCGTGTGACAAAATTTTTCCTATTTTGACGGGTACCCGGGTACACATTTAGGACTCGTTTACTTCTCCAACCCGACCCGTGCCCAGG
The DNA here is from genome assembly GCA_947623455.1 of Mimachlamys varia. Lineage (NCBI taxonomy): Eukaryota > Metazoa > Mollusca > Bivalvia > Pectinida > Pectinidae > Mimachlamys > Mimachlamys varia. The sequence continues at coordinate 17,904,220 of OX392537.1, read as the reverse complement.
TACTCCGGTACTCATAACAGCCCTAGTTAAAACACATACAATTCTCATTTTTTTGTTGTTAGTCAGTCATAGAATGTAGCGTTAAAAATCTTGATGCAAAAATGGTGATCTTGTCAGTCGCTGTCAGAAGTTGTTTGGCCTATATTGATGTAGATCTAGACTCAAGAAAGTAGCTTTACAGCATGATCCCAACATTGTTTAAAATTGGATTTGTTTTAATTTCATGAAAGCCTTAAAGCATAACAGCATGAATGCGGGTATCTCTCCCCCTCCCCCTTCTCACATCTTATCCCAAGCTGGCTCTAAGCTTATACTGGAATTGAGAAAGGAAGTTGTTGAACATGTGTTAATAGATGTCTTAATGGTAGGTAGTTATTGGCTCTAGCCATACCACTTCCAGTGGAATTTGAGACTTGAAATAGGTAATTTTTAGTAAAAGACTGTAAATTAAGTTGTATCGCAACTTAGTAGACCAAAAACCTTCCCCTAGACTGGTACCACAAAATCAAAAGTACCATGTTATACCACCAAATTTTCAAAAATACAGTACCACGGTATTATTATACCACCTTGATTGAATGTTTCAGCAAGAAAAAGGTCTGTGACTGTTTTTGTTCTGGCCTGTCATAAGTTTCTCGCTGTGTTATCCTCTAAAATTGTTTGAGTGTATTAGCCTATGTCTGTCCTAGATGATCAACAAAATGATAGGAAATTATTTAATTAAACCATATTGGAATTCCAATTGATTTATGTAACAAGTAGTTCTTTGATAAGTTAAATGAAAGTTCCCCAAAAACCGGTACAGGACTAATGTACCACGGTGCGTACCATCACAACTTTATAATGTGGTATACCTGTAAACCACCCAGCCCCAAGCCCCCCCCCCCCCCCCCCCCCCCCCCCCCTCCACACACACACACACAAAGTGAACACACACACTCTCGGACACACTTCACTGAAAGAAATGGACATAAAGAGCAAGAATAACTGACACAGCTACTCTTGAATCATTGAGGTATGACTTTCGATACAATGATCAAATTTGAACAATTACATTATCAATCAAAATTGAAAATTATATTTATTTTGCATTTCAACTGCACAGAAACTATATTGAACGTACTTAACTGAGCCCACATTGTGGAAGCCAAGAGTACACTTCTTCATCGTTTGTGTACTGTGGGCTAGAATAGACAGGAAATCTTGATTTCCCTAATTAGAAGTATATTCAGAGATTTCTGTAGGCATGATGCTGATGTCAATCTCAAAGAGGACTTTATTATCCCTTAAAAAATGTTGTTCAAACACGACCGATAGGTTTTCTTGACAGACAATTCCGATGCCATGTTGGTTTGTATTGTATATATCCATAAAAGGGAGATTCCGCCTTAATGTAGCCACTGATGAAAGAATTAATATGATTTCTACTATTTTAGAACGAAAGTGAGATTTCCTGTCTATTTTAGCCCATTGTACACAAACGATAGAAATGTGTAACAATGTATGTTATTTATTGCATGACATTGGCACTTAATGTAACTCGAGCCAATTCCATTGGTATTCATAGGGCCATGAATGCCATTGACGGATTGTTTATGTCATACTATGATGTCATAATTGTAACGTTAGATAACATTGACCGTCTCCGGGTGATGGGTACCGCTGTACATGTTTTATTCAATGAACAAGCATACAAGTTTGTACCTTATTTCGATCATTTTTGACACTGGATGTACCTTGGGCTGTGGTGGGTGATTGATTAAGATATGTCCCGACATTCTACCACTAGTGCTCCACCTCTGGGTTGTGAGTTCAAAACCCTCCTGGGGCAGTTGCCAGGGACTGACCATAGGTCAGTGGTTTTTCTTCTGGTACAGGGGTAGAATTTAGTGAATTTAACTTTTTAGCAACTTTCATTTTGTAGCTAGTGGGTTAAATTCAAACTCACCAAATTAGAAACTTGCTCGTAATTTTGCAGGGCTCTCTCTCCCTTTAGTGTGAATGGGGCCAGGGCCTTCAGAATTGTGAAAATTATCGCGGTATTGACTAAAATTGTGAAAATTTAAGATATCGACAAATATAAGAAAACAACTAAAAATTTCTTCTCTTATAGATTCAAAGTAGTTTTTTGTTGTTTCAGAAGTCCAAAGCCCTGTCTCTTAATGCTCTAAATTTGTTAATAGCATTCTGTAACTTAACACGGATGCAGTTGTGAAAATCAACTTGAGCGATTGTGAAAAAAAATCGTACTATTTTAGATTGGGAATGGGGCCGAGTTTCGGCCCCAAATACAGCCCAGCGAGAGCCCTGTTTTGGGGTGGTAATGAATTAGTACTACAATCACGGGTCGGGGATTCAAAATTGTTCAAATGGTTGGGCTCATCCCCCAGAGGCCTGAGAGGTGGGGTCAAAAGGGGTCAATTTGGCTATATTTATATAAACAAAGATTTCTCTGAAACCGTGCAATGCATATCGCTCATTTTTTTTCTGGAAATATCTATATGGGTTGGGGATTCCAAATTGTACAAATGATGGAGCTGACCCCCCAGGGGCCTGAGGGACGGGGTCAAAAGAGATCAATTTCGGTTATACTGATATAAATGACTTCTATTCTGAAACTGAGCCATGCATATCACTCATTTACCTGGTAGCATCACTATGGGGCGGGGATTCAAAATTGTACAAATGGTTGGGCTGAAACCCCAAAGGCCTGAGGGGTGGGGCCAAAAGGGGTCATTTTGGCAATTCTGATATTAACGATTTCTTCTCTGCATGGTTCTATAAACAATGTATGACATTTATATTTCAGTGGTAGCATACCTTAGTGGCTGAGATTCAAATTTATACAAATGATTGAGCTCACCCCCTAGGGGCCTGATTGGTGGGGCCAAAATGCTTCTGTTTGTCAATATTAATATCATGTAACTTTTAATCGGTTAAGATCCCCACCCGAAAACTATAAATGCAATTGCTGAGCATAAAGAGATGAGCACAAATATGATTTTAGATTTGACCCCAGGGTCTGCCACTTTCTTGCAGGCTTAGCTGTTTAGTCATAACTTTTAAAAAAGGTTGAAATCCCCATTTCAAAACTATACATACGTTTGCTGAGCATAAAGAGAAGATCACAAATATGATTTTTGATTTGATCCCAGGGTCGTGCCATGCCCTTGCAGACTTAACTCATGAGTCATAACTTTTGAAAGGTTGAGATCCCCACCCAAAAACTATATATATACAATTGCTTGGCATAGACAATCCCAATCATGATATTAGATTTGATCTTGGGGTCTACCATGCCCTTGCGGACTTGACTCCTGCGTCATAACTTTTAAACAATTGAAATCCCAAGCCCAAACTTATATATACCATTGCTTGACATAAAAGAGAAGAGCGGAGTCGCGATATTAGCATTGAGTCTGGCACATCATTAATAAGTTTTGCGATCAGATGAAAATGAAAACAGATGAGATACCAACCAATTAACCAAATTTTTAATTTATACTGATATGGTTCAACTATTGGTCTTTCGGCCCATGATAAATTAACCTTGATACCAATGTATCCAATTGAGGGATACAGACCCTCTGGGCCTCTTGTCATATAGATCACATTTAAGTTTGTTCTTATGCGAAAAAAAGTTGTAAATGCAATAAAACTGATCATAGTTCTGGAAGTATTCCTGTTGTACAAAATCCTGAGAATAGTGTGTACCAGTCATAGTCTCAACAGCGCTTGTTAACGTTTCTCAAGCAGTTGATGACAAAGCCACCACGCAAACCGAGAGGTGTCGTCTGTAAATTTGTGACTGGTTAAGGATAAAATGTAAGTTAGTATAATAATGCTACCAAAAACAGTATTGAAAGCTGATTAAACAGCCTGGGATGTCTTAAGTTTATTCAATTGACTCAATCAGGTACTGGTGTTGACATTAAAAACAATTCAAATGTTGATATAGTAAAATGACTCCGCCGATTCCGCTTTGCTGGGGCCAATATACTGATAGTTGTCACTATCCGTGACGATGTCAACGCTATTGCTGTTAGTAACATGTTTAATGTTGGAAGGTGTTGATTTTGGAGGAATTTTAACTTCAATTAGGCCTTAATTTTTTTGACTGGATAAAACTCGCAGACAAGGACAATTTTCATTGGGAAATAAAACGAACAAAAGATTAGGAAACCCAATTTAACTGTACCATATGATATTTATTTATTGACTTAGATCTAATTGTTATAGCACTTCTATCAATTTATACTAAATTATGTGTCTTAATATTAAAAATCAGGAGAAAATTAGGAGCGAGAAAAAAAAAAACCAAACCATCCAGTGTCTATACTGGATGGGTTGGTTGTTTTTTCTGAATATCTAGTTTTGTTCTGATATTAGATTTTTTCTCTCATTATGCCCAAGGTCCAGGGTGAACCCTGATGTCCTTAAATAACCCTGACTATGAATAGGACGTAAAACAAATTAAACCAAACATTATTATGGGCGGATTGGTCGAGTGGTTAACACTCCGACTAGCTTCCATGCAGGCGGCCGGGGTTCGATCCCTGTAATCGTCATACGCATGGAATATTCAGAGAAGTGTTTTTCTCCTGCCCACACAACTTCAACAACCCAGGTGGAGTATAAAATGGTCTGGGGTGGATGTTGCAGTATCTGTGATGTATCATTCAAGTGTGGTGGCACTATAAAAGATGCCGTTGGAAACACGGTCCCACTACAAACAGAACACAATTCATCTCCAGCACACACGCATACATACACACACACATATGGAGATATTAGCCAGGTGGTACAGGACAAGTTAAGTTAGCGCCTGATAAGGCAGCTCCTGCGAACTCCTCAGAATTGTATATGATAGAACTGTATGTGTTAATTGTATTGATTGTATAAGAATTGTATATCTATTGATTGTATAAGAATTGTATATCTATGTACTGTGAAGCGCTTAAGAGTGGCTTATGTTAGCTAGATAGGGCGCTATATCAAATATTGTATATTATTATTATTATTTGAGCTAAAAACTGAGAACTGAGAAAAAGTATTGAGTTGCTTTAAGTTCGCATTCACAGGCTATATGAATTCCAATTTGGAAATCCAGCATTACCGGTAAGCGCTTACGTACTTCATTGAATTTGCATTTGTATAGTTGGCATTAATATTGCCTATGCATGCCAACTGAAGCAGTTCAATGCAAATAACATATATACATTGGGACATAGTGATATAAAAATTCTAGTATTGGACACTGTCAAAGGGTGGCTGTTCTCTCTCTGGATGAACCCTGATGTTGAAACATGCTTTGGCTAATAGTCGTAATTTATGTGCCAGCATCAACTGTATGTTGGTTATCAAAAAAATGTAACTTTATATTCAATGTAAGTATCGGTTGTCATGTTTTTGACATTCATTGGTATGTAACATAGTTACAATGGGCCACTGTGGCCTAGTGGTTAAGGTGTTCCAACATTCTACCACTAGCCCTCCAACTCTGGGTTGCGATTTTGAATCGCACGTGGGGCAGTATGCCACATACTGACCGTAGGTCTGTGGGTTTTCTCCAGGTACTCCGGCTTTCCACCTCAAAACCTGGCACATCCTTAAATGACAAAATAAACCAACCAAACCAAAGTAACATACATTGGGGCACCTACTTATTTAACATGGTAAATTGAACTGAAATTGGTATACAGATACACCATTGGGGGGTGGGGGGGGGGCTTCTCTTTATGCTGTTTGCTTGTCCATCCGCTTGTCTATCCACTGAAGTTTAAAGAGGCAATTTAGAGAACCCACGTTTTTTAAAATCAACTAGAATAAAAAATACCCATACTCAGATAAAGGAATCCGTACTTGATGATTAGATACTCTGTAGCCGATGAGGTCAGTTTGATTATTGGGAAAGCCTGCGCCAGATATAGCGACATCAAAATATACCACATGTATATGAATGTTGTAAACAATTGGGCATGAGTAGTTTGATTTCACACATTTACGATTTACGAAATACGTTGTCAACAATTATGATAAACATGTATATATATGATTTTTATTAGATCCCGAGAGAAAATGTGTTGGTATACTTCAAACTAACCAAAAACAGATATGATTGAAAGCTCCACACACACAGGGGCCCTCTGAAGGGAAATTTGTTAACCTGAAAACATACATGCTCTGTGGGATCAAAGTGCTCAGATCTAGAGATGTTTGTAAACATAGTCTCATTTGCATGGGTTGGACGATTAAGGATTTCCTTATTATTTATTGAAAAATGCATGGAAAACATCAAGTTTTGTAAAATATCTGCATGAATAGTTCACAAGGATTACTGTACGACAACTTTATAAAATATTTGGTGATATTATGAAAAAGTAAACAAACTTCGCTCAATTGCCCCTTTAACAGGTTTATAGGGACTTCATACAATGTGTATATATATTTTGAACAAGTTTGAGTCTCAAGGTTGCCAGGACAAGGCCTAGGTCGCTTGCTACATTTAGCTCACCATTATCAGATGATGGGCTATTCAAATAACCCTGCGTCCGTGGTCCGTCCTTAAACAAGTTTTGCTACAGTCATAACTTGTGAAGTACTGGATGGATCTACTCGTTTCATATGCAGGTTCCTTTTAGTCTCTAGTAGTGCTGTTTTGATCAGAAAACAAAATGGCTGCAAGACGGCCATGTTGGATTTTGACAATGAAATTTTGTTACCGTTATATCTTGAGAAGTACTGAATGGATCTTTCCCTAATTTCATATGCAGGTTCCCTGTGGTGCATAGTTGCGCTTTATTGATATATGGACTGATCAGAAAAACAAAATGGCTGCCAGGTGGCCATGTTGGATTTTGACCATGAAAATTTTGTTACCTTTGTATCTGTGTATTCTCAAATATCATAGGTAGGTTAATTTCGTTTGATGCTCAGTTATGCATGGTCCATTTTTGGACAGATCCGATAAGGGCTTGGATGATACAGTAATGCCCCGATCCGATACGTATCACGATACTTATTGGGAAAACATGTTCAAACATTCGACATTAAGGAGGCTCGACCCTTTCGCAATTAACTGCTAGATTAAATGTGTTATTTTTATATCTAGCAGACAAATTTCAGTATTCACAGTCAAATTATTTACATATATCATATAGTTACATAAAGCACAAGCAAAAAATAGAATCAAAATATCACAGACTAGCAGTTTATGCTACTTATTGAAAACTAGATGTAAAACTGTGTCTAGGGTGGTTGTCTCCTTTGATGCTATTAGGAGGTTTTTGAAGTGGGTAGTATTTTAACATAACATATATACTGTGAATGCCACAAGCCTAAAACATTTTAGAACATAACAACTACCGGCATTCTGTGTTATATTTTTAACAGCATAATAGTGCATATAATGACACCAGGCACAACCCTTGTGTAAACGTTCTGCCAACACGGATAATTCTACCACTCGCCGACTCTTTCTCCAGTTTGAGAAACCATGGCCAGTTGTACCTGTACTATAGGCCTACCGTCCGATTCTGTTTCTATACTGTTGCCGTCGCTGTCAGTGTCCGACCATGTGTCGATATTGTGTACGTCTATTTTTGTTATTGTTTTGCAATAGGAGTGGTCGTGACAATACTTTATTTGTTCGTAATCTTGAGTTATAGACTTGAACCATCCCCTCTCATCTCGCCAAATAATAAAATAATTTGTTCCAGAAATTTAAGAATATTTATCCTTTAATGACATGACAAATGTTGTATTTCTCTTGTTTACAAGTTTATTTCATCCTTGAAATTGAGCTACAATACCAATAACTTTATTCAGGTGACCTTGACCTTTGATCTGGTGACCTTGACATTTTCGTCAGTCGGCTCTTATTTATAGCCACCGCTGATCTGAATTCGATCAAATTTGGTCAGAAGCATCCCAAAGGGTTGGGGACTCAAAATTGTAAAAAAAAATGGCGGGGCTTAACCACCTTGGGGGCTGTGTCAAAAAGAGTCAATTTGGCTATAATGATAAAAAACGAGTAATCTTCACTGAAACCGAGCAATAGATATTGCTCTTATTTGCCTCACTAGGTAGCATCACTATGAGGTGGACATATAGTGGAGCTGATACCAATATACAATTGCTTGCCATCAAAAGACAATCACAATGACTCCAGGGTCTGCCAAGCCCTTACAGGCTTGGTCTCTTGAGTCATAACTTTTAATGATTGAGATCCCATTACATTACTGCATAATATATATAACATCCCATTACATTGCTGCAAGGAGATGCTGTGGCAGATCCAGATCCTCCCTGGAAATGTTTGTGCTAATTAACTTAATATGTAACATGAGAAGTAGAGGATGATAATAATTTAAAAGTAAAAACGTGTACGTTTCAAATGCAACATATATCCAAGAAAAAGTCAGTTTTGCTATGATATATTTCTATAGTGAAGTGGTAATCACACTTGCCACTCTGTGGTGGGAGACCCAGGTTCAATTCCTGGTAGAAATAACAGCATTACTTGAAATAATTTAAACATTTCAAAATATAAATATATGTAACTAATATGGTACAGACACGTACACGTTCGCTGTTCCATCTTAGACGCAAACGGTACGGAAGTGCTTCGGAAATGCTACTCAAATGATACGGAAATTCTATGAAAACGGTACGGAAATGCTACAGAAATGCTACAGAAATGCTACGCGAACGGTACGGAAATGCTACGGAAATGCTACACAAATGGTACGGAAATGCTACGGGTGACGCTTGCAAACGGTCGATCACATTTACGGATTTTTATAAAAACGGATCCACATAATCACACATACAAACGAAACGAAATACCCATAATGCATTGGGGAACGTGTGCTGAAACCGAATGTGGAGATCCAGCGTGTACACATGCGTACGATTGTTTTTTAATGTTTGCTTTGCCATTAAGATAATGGTATGAGAGTGAAACAAACAGACATGCCTTAAAAGTAATTGGGAACAATATCAAATATCGGTAATATTGGAACATGTATTAAATTTTTCCGTCATAGAGACCTGACGTACGCTGACAGGTAGCCCTGGGCATCAGTTGGAACACCTCGGATATTCTCTTCCGAGCTTGCCGGAGAGGCCCGATGTTGTCCGACTGGCTGGGGCATATGACCTTGATATTTTTATTTTATTTTATTTAATGTTAAATTTAGTCAGATTCATACATATTGATAAAAGCCTTGTTTTTTGTTTTGTAAATTTTTGAGACTGAGATTATTTACAAAATTCTGAGTTTATGCAGCTTATAAAAACATGAACTATTCGTTTCGTCAGATTTATTCCGTAAAATTTCCAACCGAACGTTTCGCGAACGCTTTGTAAATGACGCTAGTGCTACGGAAATGGTACGGTAGTGCGACGCAAATGCTACGGTAATGCTACGGTAGTGCGACACAAATGCTACGGTAATGCTACGCAAACGGTACGGAAATGCTACGGTAATGGTATGGAAGTGCTACGGAAATGCTACGCAAACGGTACGCTTAAAGTGGAACAGCGAACGTGTACGGGTCTGTACATTCTATATAATTTTTACATGCCCGTCAAAAATGACAGGACATAGTATGGTATGGCTTTGTCCGTTTTGAAAATATTCACTAGAGTAACCTTCCTTTGGAATGCAATTTCTGGCATTATGTACAAAATGTCCTAAGTTTTTTGCATTCTCTTCAATTTCTCTAAAATTTGGTATGTGACTTTAATTAAGCAGCTGTAATATTTAACATATATTACGGGTTTGGTGATCATGAGGTGTTTCAATTTTTTGCGTAACAGCATTGAATATATCTGTTAAATATAGCCATTATGTATAAAAAAAGGGTTTCTGTCAGAAAGTGGTGTTATACCTCCCGCAATGAAGTTATTATCCCCCTCCTTGCAATGAAGCAAGGGGATATACTGGAATCACTCTGACTGTCTGCAGTTACTTGTCTTGATATCTCTTCCTAATTAACTAACTGGTAGATTTCAATGAAAATTAACATGAATGATCAATATATATATGTTATGTAGTTTTATTTCAGATTTCGACCCCTTTTTAGGGAGTAATGACTTTTTTTTCCATACTTACATGTACATTGCAATTTTACTTTGCATTTCATTTAGATGGTATGACCTACATTGCAGACCCCTGTCATACACTATCTCCTCCTAATTAACTAACTGGTAGATTTCAATGAAAATTAACATGAATGATCAATATCTATATGTCATGTAGTTTTATTTCAGATTTCGATCCCTTTTTAGGGAGTTATGACTTTTTTTTTCCATACTTACATGTACATTTCCAATTTTACTTTGCATTTTATTTAGATGGTATGACCTACATTGCAGACCCCTGTCATACACCATTGGACATTAAAAAAACAAACCCAAAAGTGTTCAATTCTCTATATATGGATATCAGTGGGAGCATTCATGTCACACTGATATATCCTGTTCATATTTCATATTCAAATTTTTTTAAGGGAGATTATGTACCTGCAGTGTTTTTGCTGCCTTGATTTTACAGCAACCTGTGCCTTATTGAATTGGGAGAAATAAGTAGGATTTTCAGATAAATAGGGAAAATATTTTTGAATTTTGCTTCATTTTGTGAAAAAGCACAAATTTTGACCAGGGGAAACACCCTTATGCCCTGGCTGTAAAAATGGGCAAACAAAATCACTGTCCCTTGATGCAAATATTAAACTTGTCTGGAATATCTGTCTTCATTTACAGGCCATCATCATTTTACCGAAGCTTCACATGGGTGAGAAGTATGTTATGTATAGTTGTGCATTTCAGTTTTATTTCAGATTTCAACCCCCTTTAAGGGAGTTATAGCCCTTCATGGAGAAAGCTTGTCTGGATAGATTTGATGTAGCGCATGAATGATCAGTATGTTACATGTATGTACATTGTAGTTGTGCATTAGCATTTAATTTCAGAGTGGACTTCATTTAAGGGAGTTACATCCCTTTACGTGAAATAACTTTTTGGAGATCTTCCCATTTCTGTAAGTTGAACATCAAGGTCAGTAAAGGATTATTAACTACCAGCTTTTGATTTTGGGACTGCTCAGAAAAAAAGATGGCTGACATACGGCCATCTTAATAGTTTTGACAATGGAAATTTCTTATTTCTTATGTAGGTTCACTAGTTCTTAGTTCTATTTGTTTTTGAAACTGAAAAAAGCAAGGTAATTAAAGTATCTTGCTCAAGGATGCAAAAAAATAAGTGCCCTGGTCAGGACTAGAATTCGCAATCCTTCAATCATGAGCCCAGCGCCCTATCACTAGACTTCCATACGTGTACCTTCTACACTCATTCCATCTGTGACATCCCTTCAGGTGTCACCCCACTAGTAGGTAATGGGCTCCTGTACGGCTGTATTTCTGTAAATTATTCATTTTTACAACTATGACATGACATAAAGTTCACGTACAATTCAGGTTTTACGGATGAGTTGCCGTTGATTAGGTACGCCCACTATCGTAGCTGTGATTGTACATTCATCAGTTTAACTACTACCTGGTAATACAAACACCAAGGTAAGTCATTAATAAACAGGCCAAATTAAGTAAACAGGGAAACGTAATGTCAGATCTTGCTGTTAGCTAGAAATGTTGCTGTTTCTTCGCTCTGCTGCATACAACCACCCAACACCAATTACGGAGAGCGATAGTAAACAGTACCAAACACGTTTACAGCTGAGTGTTCCTCAGATCACATAACGTTAGGAAGTTGACTAGGTTGGTGCCTGCACACCTAGCGGGGTGAAAGGAGGGTTCATTAACCGGTACGAACAGATTTTTATACGTGTTGAGTGACACTTTATTATATTTTTGTTCCAACCCGCAGTTGCCGTGAATTTGTTCAGGTATTGTAGGGTGTGACTGGTGTTCCGATGTGGGGTCATCAATGGTCTACCGCTCTAGTCAATGGAGTAGGATACCTGGTATAGCCTGTGTAGAATAGCGTCCGTCGGCTTTGTGGGAACAAACATTAACCTATAGACTGACTGGTTTGAAAGCCTTGACTAATCTGACGAAGTATAATCCACTTCATACCGACTTATAATATTACACACACATGCTTAGTACACACGGTGCCTTTATTAATGTCTTGTCGTGTAAAGAAAGAGAAAGGATTGTTGATTAAAAAAAAAAGCCGGAACTCGTATACTTATCTCGCTTATTTCTACATCCGACTGTGTTAACGCAAGGGTGCGGATTACAATGATTTGAGCAGTGTGGACGAGGACTGAATTCCGTCCTGTATGTATATGGCGAGAGTACATGTTTGTACGGGACTGCGTTCAAACAGTGTGAAGTTTAGCACGTAACCAGACAGTAGTATCGAAGTGATGTGCCTCTAATTCTTCAAAAATGTGGTCCAGTATTAATCAAGCAATGGTGCGGCCGGCGACAGTGATTTGCAAGCTAAGGAGATTGGGCAATGCAAAACGTCTTCCGCAACATGGAACCATGGCGGCCAGGCATCGTTTGTGTCAAACACATAGTCCGTGTACTGTCATGTCAGCATCCTGTAGCTCGTACAACATCGAAGTCAAGACTGGGGATAGGAAAAAGGCGGGAACCGACGCAAATATTCGAATAGTGCTTCACGGAGCATGCGGACAGAAGACGACTCCAGCAAAATTGGACAACTTTTTCCGGGATGATTTTGAGCGCGGAAGGACGGACAGTTTTACAGTGAGGGATGATGTAGACCTCAAGAGTATATCTAAAATCGAGTTGTGGCGGGATACGGCCGGAGTCGGTTCCGAATGGTACGTGGACACCGTCGAGGTCCGGAATGAAGCAAGTCCCAGCGATACTTTCATGTTTCCCATCTACAGGTGGGTTAAGGCCAATTTTCGGTACAGTATCTTCCACCTGGACACGTTTCTCCCCCCAGATGACCCTAACCCCGATCAGCGACATATGGAGATCGCTGATAAACGCAGCACGTACGAGGTCACCCAGAAGGTCAAGGGCGCCACGGCTCAGGTAGGTCAAAATGGTTCACGAGGTCATATTATACAATGACATAGTTGATATAAAAACATTTAAGGTCATCAATATAAAGTTTATACAAATTGTCAAAATCATGGTAAAAGCATAATGCATACCAAACTATTTCCAGTACGTATTAGACGCATGCTCAACACTTTGGTCAGAAAATCAAACCATCTACTGAAATATGATGCCATCTGTTGACGCCTTAATGACGTGGGTCAGTGTTACCGTCTTAATGACGTGGGTCAGTGTTACCGTCTTAATGACGTGGGTTAGTGCTACCGTCTTAATGACGTGGGTCAGTGTTACCGTCTTAATGACGTGGGTCAGTGTTACCGTCTTAATGACGTGGGTTAGTATTACCGTCTTAATGACGTGGGTTAGTGTTACCGTCTTAATGACGTGGGTCAGTGTAACCGTCTTAATGACGTGGGTCAGTGTTACCGTCTTAATGACGTGGGTCAGTGTTACCGTCTTCATGACGTTGGTCAGTGCTACCGTCTTAATGACGTGGGTCAGTGTTACCGTCTTAATGACGTGGGTCAGTGTTACCGTCTTAATGACGTGGGTTAGTATAACCGTCTTAATGACGTGGGTTAGTGTTACCGTCTTAATGACGTGGGTTAGTGTAACCGTCTTAATGACGTTGGTCAGTGCTACCGTCTTAATGACGTGGGTCAGTGTTACCGTCTTAATGACGTGGGTTAGTATTACCGTCTTAATGACGTGGGTTAGTGTTACCGTCTTAATGACGTGGGTCATTGTTACCGTCTTCATGACGTTGGTCAGTGTTACCGTCTTAATGACGTGGGTCAGTGTTACCGTCTTAATGACGTGGGTCAGTGCTAACGTCTTAATGACGTGGGTCAGTGTTACCGTCTTAATGACGTGGGTCAGTGTTACCGTCTTAATGACGTGGGTCAGTGCTAACGTATATATAAACTGAAGGCAAATGATGGACTTCGAAATCACTAACCTACAAAATCGTGTAGATGGCATCAGCTTCACCTGGAGGCTGACAGGTCTACATAGGTTTGAGGCTTCTAGTATGGTCTTGTTGGAGCGAGAGAAGGCCTCGAAAGAAAAGCTGCTAGGGGGTTCGTCTAAAATGTTACTTCATTCAAAACATGATAGTTCGTGTCATTGTGATATCATCTGCGAGAGAGCTTTTTTGAACGAAGTCAACTCACTGTCATTTGACGGTGAACCATTATAGCAATCTTCGAGACATTCTCATCAAGTTATTATAACTTTATTATATAGTGAAATTGGAAGGATTTATGCCATATATTGCTCAAAATCCCGAAACCGAGCCCCTGTGGACAGGAGTCGCATAAAAGAAAATAATTCAGTGATATATATATATAGCTTTAGAAATCACGTGTTTTTATTGCAAAGTAGGCCTACTTGTAATAATCAATTATGTATATTATATTAATTTAAATTATTGGACTTGAAGTCTATTCCTAAATTGAACACTTCTGTTGTTAATAATATTTTCACTAACGTTTTGAATCGTACATAGTTCTCATTAACCGACACGTGTAAATACTGTGATCGGGCTCACAGACACTGATATCTGAGAGCTTATCTATCCTGGTGCTATCGGCGGAAGAGGGTACTTCTGTCGCTGACACTAGTGTCCCCAACCATGATAAGCCTAGCCACTCCACCTTCCCGGCCGTGTAACCAGATCACACAAGTATCGGGCTATCATCCTGCTTCCTCGTTTGTTTTATTCTAAAAACTTGATATGAAATGTCATTTGTTGATGATGATATGAAGGAGGAGGAGGATATGGAGAAGGAGGAGGATATGGGGGGAGGATATGGGGGAGAGGAGGATATGGGGGAGAGGAGGATATGGGGGAGGAGTAGGAGGAAGATATGGGGGGGGGGGAGGAGGAGGTAATGGGGGGAGGAGGAAGATATGGGGAGGAGGATATGGGGAGGTGGAGGAGGATATGGGGAGGAGGAGGAGGATATGGGGAGGTGGAGGAGGATATGGGGGAGGTAAAGGATATGGAGGAGGAGGATATTGGGGAGTTGGAGGATATGGAGGAGGAGGATATAGGGGAGGAGGATATGGGGGGGGGGAGGAGGAGGATATAGGGAGGTAGAGGAGGATATGGGGGAGGAGGAGGATATGGGGAGGAGGATATGGGGGAGGTGGAGGATATGGAGGAGGAGGAGGATATGGGGAGGAGGAGAAGGATATGGAGGAGGGTATAGGGGAGGAGGATATGGGGAGGAGGAGGGTATGGGGAGGAGGAGGGTATAGGGGAGGAGGATATGGGGAGGAGGAGGAGGGTATAGGGGAGGAGGATATGGGGAGGAGGAGGAGGGTATAGGGGAGGAGGATATGGGGAGGAGGAGGATATGGGGAGGAGGAGGATATGGGGAGGAGGAGGATATGGGGAGGTAGAGGAGGATATGGGGGAGGCGGAGGATATGGAGGAGGAGGAGGAGGATATGGGGAGGAGGAGAAGGATATGGAGGAGGAGGAGGGTATAGGGGAGGAGGGTATGGGGAGGAGGAGGGTATGGGGAGGTGGAGGATATGCGGAAGGAGAAGGATATGGGGGAGATTGAGGATATGGAGGTGGAGGTGGATATGGGGGAGGAGGAGAAGTACCAGGAAAATGCCGAAGAGGAGTTGGAGGATGTTGATGATGATGTGGATGAATTTGATGATATTGATGCTAATGTTGATGGATGAGATGTGGATGTGAATGATGTGGATAATGATTTTGATGAGGAAGAAAATAATAAATTATGTATTAGGATGTGGATGTTGATACAGATGTGAATAAGGATCAAGATGTAAATGAGGATGAGGAAGTGAATATAGAAGAGGATAAGGTTGAGTGTGTTGATGTGAATGAGGATGTTGATGGAGATGAGAATGATGATGTGGAGGGTGAGGACGAGGACGAAGATGTGGAGGGTGATGGTGAGGATGTGGAGGGTGAGGATGAGGATGTGGATGTGGAGGGTGAGGATGAGGGTGTGGAGGGTGAGGATGAGGATGTGGATGTGGGGGGTGAAGATGAGGGTGTGGAGGGTGAGGATGAGCATGGTGAAAGTGAGGATGAGGATGTGAAGGGTGAGGACGAGAATGAGGATGTGGAGGGAAAGGATGAGGATGTGAAGGGTGAGGACGAGGATGAGGAGGGTGAGGACGAGGATGTGGAGGGTGAGGATGAGGATGTGGAGGGTGAGGATGAGGATGTGGAGGATGAGGACGAGGATGAGAAGGGTGAGGACGAGGATGTGGAGGGTAAGGATGAGGATGTTGGGGTGAGGATGAGGATGTGGAGGGTGAAGACGAGGATGTGGATGATGAGGACGAGGATGAAGAGGGTGAGGACGAGGATGAAGATGGTGAGGATGAGGACGGGGATGTGGAGGGTGAGGATGAGGACGAGTATGTGGAGGATGAGGATGTAGAGGATGACGACGAGGATGTGGAGGATGAGGACGAGGATGAGAAGGGTGAGGACGAGGATGTGGAGGGTAAGGATGAGGATGTTGGGGTGAGGATGAGGATGTGGAGGGTGAAGACGAGGATGTGGATGATGAGGACGAGGATGAAGAGGGTGATGACGAGGATGAAGATGGTGAGGATGAGGACGAGGATGTGGAGGGTGAGGATGAGGACGAGTATGTGGAGGATGAGGATGTAGAGGATGACGACGAGGATGTGGAGGGTGAAGACGAGGTTGTGGAGGATGAGGACGAGGATAAGGAGGGTGAGGATGAGGATGAGGATGGTGAGGACGAGGATGTGGAGGGTGATGAAGTGGAGAATGAGGATGTGGAAGGTGAGGACGAGGACGAGTATGTGGAGGGTGAGGATGTGGAGGATGAGGATGTGGAAGGTGAGGACGAGGACGATTATGAGGAGGATGAGGATGTGGAGGGTGAGGACGAGGATGAGGAGGGTGAGGACGAGGATGTGGAGGGTTAGGATGAGGATGTGGAGGGTGAGAATGAGGATGTGGAGGGTGAGAATGAGGATGTGAAGGCATGGGACGAGGATGAGGATGTGGAGGGTGAGAATGAGGATGTGAAGGGTGGGGACGAGGATGAGGATGTGGAGGGTGAGGACGAGAACGAGTATTTGAAGGGTAAGGATGAGGATGTGGAGGGTGATAATGAGGATGTGAAGGGCGGGCACGAGAATGAGGATGTGGAGGATGAGGAGAGTTAGGACGAGGATGTGGAGGGTGATAATGAGGATGTGAAGGGTGGGGACGAGGATGAGGATGTGGAGGGTGAGGACGAGAACGAGTATTTGAAGGGTAAGGATGAGGATGTGGAGGGTGATAATGAGGATGTGAAGGGCGGGCACGAGGATGAGGATGTGGAGGATGAGGAGGGTTAGGACGAGGATGTTGAGGGTTAGGACGAGGACGTTGAGGATGAGGATGTGGAGGGAGAGGACGGGGATGTGGAGGGTGAGAATGAGGATGTGAAGGGTGGGGACGAGGATGAGGATATGGAGGATGAGGATGAGGATGTGGAGGTTGCGGACGAAGATGAGGAGGGTGAGTACGAGGATGTGGAAGGTTAGGACGAGGATGAGGAGGGTAAGGACGAGGATGTGGAGGGTTAGGATGAGGACGTAAAGGATGAGGATATGGGGGGAGAGGACGAGGATGTGGAGGGTGAGAATGAGGATGAGAAGGGTGGGGACGAGGATGAGGATGTGGAGGGTGAGGACGAGGATGTGGAGGATGAGGATGGGGATATCGAGGATGAGGACGAGGATGTGGAGGATGAGGATGGGGATATGGAGGACGAGGATGAGGATGTGGAGGTTGAGGACGAAGATGAGGAGAGTGAGGACGAGGATGTGGAGGGTTAGGACGAGGATGTGGAGAGTTGGGATGAGGACGTGGAGGAGGATGATGTGGATGGAGAGGACGAGGATGAGGATGTGAAGGGAGAGGACGAGGATGAGGATGTTGGGGATGAGGACGAGGATGTGGAGGGTTGGGACGAGGAAGAAGATGTGGAGGGTGAGGACGAGGACGAGGATGGGGAGGGTGAGGACGAGGATGATTTAATTGATGCAATAAAACGTGAATGTAGATAAAACAGTTAAAGAGCACATTGGATAACGTTTGCAGTTATGTAGTTTTCTTTTCGATTCTACTAATGAATTCGATACTCCACAGAACCAAATGATCTCCAGTCCAGGTAAACATACCTTTGTTAGCAGTATAGACATTTTCTTAAATAATTTACTGCAATGTATCTGTAACCCTTTTTTAATTCTCATACTATCCTGTTGATCATGATAAGCAGTTACTTCAAGGCATCAAGAGAAAACACTTGAATGGGAGTTATCGCTCTTAGCTCGGCTTATATTAACTTGGTTCCGGTAACTTTATCAAAACTATGTTTTGTAAGTAACGATTATACTTTTAAAACTTTTTTATTATTCAACGGAAGAAACAAATGAATACAATCATATATAGCTTTCTCCAATATATTTTCGTAAAGTAACGGTAACGGTTGATAACAGTTTGGCGACAGGTTTTCTATTGAATGCCACGCGTCCTTCATTTATGCAGGGACGTATATGTGACATATACGTCCCTGATTTATGATATGGATTACTAAAGTAAATATCTCATCTGTGCTGTGTGCTATCGTCGTATGTAAAATGTATTATTTGAAATAAATCACAAATTGACCGCTGCATAAATTTGATGACATTGTCACGAATTAGACTTTCGCATGTATTTATAAACCTTATTTATTTAACACAATTATCTTATATTAACACTTCTATTGATTTCTCTTGTTGGTCCGGATATTAGCGCGCAAGGGTCTTATTATGGGTTACCCCCGGTGACCTTATACCTTTTCACGTCCGGTCGGGAAATCGAACCTTGGTCGCCTTGGTGAAAGGCAAGTGCGTTATCCATTTACTTGCACGGTCGGGATAATGATAAAATCTTTAATTTATACAGGTCGACATATCTAGATTGACATCTAATTTACAATGTGGCCCTGATACGCAATGTATACATATACAAATAGACAGAATACAAGCACATAGATAAATCACATACAGTAAAGTATCACAGATTTTCACATTTACATATCGGAAAATAGCTACTGGTCGGAACACATGCCGTTTGGGGTAACAAAGATAGTTTTTGTAAGAGTGATTTCTTAAAAGACTCTACGGTTGGTGAAACATGCAGTCTAGGTTGTTCCATAAAACACTTGCTGAGTAGCTAAAACACCTCATATAAGTTGATGTTCGACATTGTCTTATAAATAACTTGCGACTGATAAAAGAACGTGTACGCATCGTAGTAAAAAAATATAGACCGTTCCCGTGCGTATTAATACAGTTTACAGGAACCAGCCAATCAGCGTAGCGGAAGGTGTTATTACACGTGTGTAATATAGAAAATTTATGTAATGGCTTTATTACACCGCATATAACGGTAGTCATATGATAAAAAGAATTATGTACAGTAAAGCACATTTCTTTAAACCATAAAACTTTTGTGGCCATCTTAACTGCAGTAAAAGCTCAGAAGTAGGGGTAAAAACATCAGCAACTTTTAAAATAATTTTTGCTGCCATCTTTTGAAGCTTGAATAAATTATCTAGATGGATGTTGTTGGATGGCGTACTCCATAATGCAGAACAATAGAAAAATGGGGTAAAATAATGCTATTATACAATTTCTTTGTCATATCGGAGGACATAAAATGTCTGACACGTTTAAAAACACAAAGTTTCTTGGACGTTTTCTTGCTGATAAAATCGATATGGTCTTATGGTGTTAAACATTCATCAATAAAAACACTTAAACGTTTGGCACTATGAACCACAGTGAGGACCCTAATAACATACCGGTATGTTAAGGCTAACACTTAGTTTGTTATGTTATCCGACCTACAGTTCGCTTAAGATCTTCAGACAGACGAGATTTAACTTCATCTTACCAATGACATCTTGGGACGGATCATCCGCGTACCTAGTAACTGGGGTATGAACTGTCATGTACCTGTTTTGCGTAGTCGTTGATGTAAAGAATACAAAAATAAAGGCCCAAGAAAAGACCTTGTGGAACACCAATTTGTGGATTCGATTCTCCCTTTTTGATAATAAAAAAGACATTGAGCTACAAAGAGTGGTTGATATGAAGTGTGTGTGGGGGGGGGGGGGGGGGGGGGGTGTTTAATGTTTGATTTTTACGTTGAAGTTTCTACAGCTATATAGAGATGACTGATCCCACGTTATATTCGGTAATGACAACAAATGACTTGAATAGCAAGTTCAAAGCGTAAACCCTACTCGGCCTGTAATTACTGTGGTCACGTGTAGTATTTCCACATGTAAATTACTCAATCAATCTCAATTACTCAGGAGTAGTTCATAAACAAGAATAATTTATCTTGTCAGTAAGTTATAGATATGTGTATTTGACAGACGACATGCTTGTAACTAGTATAATGTTTAAAACGAACAATAATGAATAAAACATTAGTTCGTCCTATAGAATCATGCAAATTGTCCATATAAGGAAAGCAAACTGTCCATATAAGGAAAGCAAAATGACCTTATTAGGAAGACTGTTTTACCATTATGCCCTCTCGTGAGTGAAGCATCCATCAAATATGGTCGACGTTTAAACGTTCGCTTCCAACCAGATATTGAAATGTCTATAAAAAACAGCGAACGCGATTAAGGTAAAAATGATCAATGTATTCAGTATACTGTTCTCATTATGATCAATGTATTCAGTATACTGCCCTCAATATGATCAATGTATCCAGTATACTGCCCTCAATACGATCAATGTTTTCAGTATACTGTTCTCATTATGATCAATGTATTCAGTATACTGTTCTCAATATGATCAATGTATCCAGTAAACTGTTCTCATTATGATCAATGTATCCAGTATACTGTTCTCAATATGATCAATGTATTCAGTATACTGTTCTCATTATGATCAATGTATCCAGTATACTGTTCTCATTATGATCAATGTATCCAGTATACTGTTATCAATACGATCAATGTATTCAGTATACTGTTCTCAATATGATCAATGTATTCAGTATACTGTTATCAATACGATCAATGTATTCAGTATACTGTTCTCAATATGATCAATGTATTCAGTACACTGTTCTCAATATGATCAATGTATTCAGTATACTGTTCTCATTATGATCAATGTATTCAGTATACTGTTCTCAATACGATAAATGTATTCAGTATACTGTTCTCATTATGATCAATGTATCCAGTAAACTGTTCTCATTATGATCAATGTATCCAGTATACTGTTCTCAATACGATAAATGTATTCAGTATACTGTTCTCATTATGATCAATGTATCCAGTATACTGTTCTCAATATGATCAATGTATTCAGTATACTGTTCTCAATATGATCAATGTATCCAGTAAACTGTTCTCATTATGATCAATGTATCCAGTATACTGTTCTCAATATGATCAATGTATCCAGTAAACTGTTCTCATTATGATCAATGTATCCAGTATACTGTTCTCAATATGATCAATGTATTCAGTATACTGTTCTCATTATGATCAATGTATCCAGTATACTGTTCTCATTATGATCAATGTATCCAGTATACTGTTCTCAATATGATCAATGTATTCAGTATACTGTTCTCAATATGATCAATGTATCCAGTAAACTGTTCTCATTATGATCAATGTATCCAGTATACTGTTCTCAATATGATCAATGTATCCAGTATACTGCCCTCAATACGATCAATGTTTTCAGTATACTGTTCTCATTATGATCAATGTATTCAGTATACTGTTCTCAATACGATAAATGTATTCAGTATACTGTTCTCATTATGATCAATGTATCCAGTATACTGTTCTCAATATGATCAATGTATTCAGTATACTGCCCTCAATATGATCAATGTATCCAGTATACTGCCCTCAATACGATCAATGTATTCAGTATACTGTTCTCATTATGATCAATGTATTCAGTATACTGTTCTCATTATGATCAATGTATCCAGTATAATGTTCTCATTATGATCAATGTATTCAGTATACTGTTCTCATTATGATCAATGTATTCAGTATACTGTTCTCAATATGATCAATGTATTCAGTATACTGCCCTCAATATGATCAATGTATCCAGTATACTGCCCTCAATACGATCAATGTATTCAATATACTGTTCTCAATATGATCAATGTATCCAGTATACTGTTCTCATTATGATCAATGTATTCAGTATACTGCCCTCAATACGATCAATGTATTCAGTATACTGTTCTCATTATGATCAATGTATTCAGTATACTGTTCTCATTATGATCAATGTATTCAGTATAATGTTCTCAATACGATCAATGTATTCAGTATACTGTTCTCATTATGATCAGTGTATTCAGTATACTGTTCTCATTATGATCAATGTATTCAGTATACTGTTCTCAATACGATCAATGTATTCAGTATACTGCCCTCAATACGATCAATGTATCCAGTAAACTGTTCTCATTATGATCAATGTATTCAGTATACTGTTATCATTATGATCAATGTATTCAGTATACTGCCCTCAATACGATCAATGTATTCAGTATACTGCCCTCAATACGATCAATGTATTCAGTATACTGCCCTCAATACGATCAATGTATCCAGTATACTGTTCTCATTATGATCAATGTATTCAGTATACTGTTATCAATACGATCAATGTATTCAGTATACTGCCCTCAATACGATCAATGTATCCAGTATACTGTTCTCATTATGATCAATGTATCCAGTATACTGTTATCATTATGATCAATGTATTCAGTATACTGTTATCAATACGATCAATGTATTCAGTATACTGTTCTCATTATGATCAATGTATTCAGTATACTGTTCTCATTATGATCAATGTATTCAGTATACTGTTATCAATACGATCAATGTATTCAGTATACTGTTCTCATTATGATCAATGTATTCAGTATACTGTTCTCATTATGATCAATGTATTCAGTATACTGTTATCAATACGATCAATGTATTCAGTATACTGTTCTCAATACGATCAATGTATTCAGTATACTGCCCTCATTATGATCAATGTATTCAGTATACTGCCCTCATTATGATCAATGTATTCAGTATACTGTTCTCATTATGATCAATGTATTCAGTATACTGTTCTCATTATGATCAATGTATCCAGTATACTGTTCTCATTATGATCAATGTATCCAGTATACTGTTCTCATTATGATCAATGTATCCAGTATACTGTTATCATTATGATCAATGTATTCAGTATACTGTTATCATTATGATCAATGTATCCAGTATACTGTTATCATTATGATCAATGTATCCAGTATACTGTTATCAATATGATCCATGTATTCGGTATACTGTTCTCAATATGATCAATGTATTCAGTATACTGTTCTCATTATGATCAATGTATCCAGTATACTGTTCTCATTATGATCAATGTATCCAGTATACTGTTATCAATATGATCAATGTATTCAGTATACTGTTCTCATTATGATCAATGTATCCAGTATACTGTTCTCATTATGATCAATGTATCCAGTATACTGTTATCAATATGATCAATGTATTCAGTATACTGTTCTCATTATGATCAATGTATCCAGTATACTGTTCTCATTATGATCAATGTATCCAGTATACTGTTATCAATATGATCAATGTATTCAGTATACTGTTATCAATATGATCAATGTATCCAGTATACTGTTATCAATATGATCAATGTATTCAGTATACTGTTATCATTATGATCAATGTATCCAGTATACTGTTCTCATTATGATCAATGTATCCAGTATACTGTTCTCATTATGATCAATGTATCCAGTATACTGTTATCATTATGATCAATGTATCCAGTATACTGTTCTCATTATGATCAATGTATTCGGTATACTGTTCTCAATATGATCAATGTATTCAGTATACTGTTCTCATTATGATCAATGTATCCAGTATACTGTTATCAATATGATCAATGTATTCAGTATACTGTTCTCATTATGATCAATGTATCCAGTATACTGTTCTCATTATGATCAATGTATCCAGTATACTGTTCTCATTATGATCAATGTATCCAGTATACTGTTATCATTATGATCAATGTATTCAGTATACTGTTATCGTTATGATCAATGTATCCAGTATAATGTTCTCAATATGATCCATGTATTCAGTATACTGTTCTCATTATGATCAATGTATTCAGTATACTGTTCTCAATATGATCAATGTATTCAGTATACTGTTCTCAATACGATCAATGTATTCAGTATACTGTTCTCAATATGATCAATGTATCCAGTATACTGTTCTCATTATGATCAATGTATTCAGTATACTGTTCTCAATACGATCAATGTATCCAGTATACTGTTCTCATTATGATCAATGTATTCAGTATACTGTTCTCAATATGATCAATGTATTCAGTATACTGTTCTCAATACGATAAATGTATTCAGTATACTGTTCTCAATACGATAAATGTATTCAGTATACTGTTCTCATTATGATCAATGTATTCAGTATACTGTTCTCATTATGATCAATGTATTCAGTATACTGTTCTCATTATGATCAATGTATTCAGTATACTGTTCTCAATACGATAAATGTATTCAGTATACTGTTCTCATTATGATCCATGTATTCAGTATACTGCCCTCAATATGATCAATGTATTCAGTATACTGTTCTCATTATGATCAATGTATTCAGTATACTGTTCTCAATACGATAAATGTATTCAGTATACTGTTCTCATTATGATCAATGTATTCAGTATACTGTTCTCATTATGATCAATGTATTCAGTATACTGTTCTCAATACGATAAATGTATTCAGTATACTGTTCTCATTATGATCCATGTATTCAGTATACTGCCCTCAATATGATCAATGTATCCAGTATACTGTTCTCAATATGATCAATGTATTCAGTATACTGTTCTCATTATGATCCATGTATTCAGTATACTGCCCTCAATATGATCAATGTATCCAGTATACTGTTCTCAATACGATCAATGTTTTCAGTATACTGTTCTCATTATGATCCATGTATTCAGTATACTGCCCTCAATATGATCAATGTATCCAGTATACTGTTATCAATATGATCAATGTATTCAGTATACTGTTATCAATATGATCAATGTATTCAGTATACTGTTCTCATTATGATCAATGTATTCAGTATAATGTTCTCAATACGATCAATGTATTCAGTATACTGTTCTCAATACGATCAATGTATCCAGTATACTGTTCTCATTATGATCAATGTATTCAGTATACTGTTCTCATTATGATCAATGTATTCAGTATACTGTTCTCATTATGATCAATGTATCCAGTATACTGTTCTCAATATGATCAATGTATTCAGTATACTGCCCTCAATATGATCAATGTATTCAGTAAACTGTTCTCAATACGATCAATGTATCCAGTATACTGTTATCAATATGATCAATGTATTCAGTATACTGTTCTCATTATGATCAATGTATCCAGTATACTGTTCTCATTATGATCAATGTATCCAGTATACTGTTCTCATTATGATCAATGTATTCAGTATAATGTTCTCAATACGATCAATGTATTCAGTATACTGTTCTCAATATGATCAATGTATTCAGTATACTGTTCTCATTATGATCAATGTATCCAGTATACTGCCCTCAATACGATCAATGTATTCAGTATACTGTTCTCAATATGATCAATGTATCCAGTATACTGTTCTCATTATGATCAATGTATTCAGTATACTGTTCTCATTATGATCAATGTATTCAGTATACTGCCCTCAATATGATCAATGTATTCAGTATACTGTTATCAATATGATCAATGTATTCAGTATACTGTTCTCATTATGATCAATGTATTCAGTATACTGCCCTCATTATGATCAATGTATCCAGTATACTGTTCTCATTATGATCAATGTATTCAGTATACTGTTCTCATTATGATCAATGTATTCAGTATACTGCCCTCATTATGATCAATGTATCCAGTATACTGTTCTCATTATGATCAATGTATTCAGTATACTGTTCTCATTATGATCAATGTATTCAGTATACTGCCCTCATTATGATCAATGTATCCAGTATACTGTTCTCATTATGATCAATGTATTCAGTATACTGTTCTCAATATGATCAATGTATCCAGTATACTGTTCTCATTATGATCAATGTATCCAGTATACTGCCCTCAATACGATCAATGTATTCAGTATACTGTTCTCATTATGATCAATGTATCCAGTATACTGTTCTCATTATGATCAATGTATTCAGTATACTGTTCTCAATATGATCAATGTATCCAGTATACTGTTCTCAATACGATCAATGTATTCAGTATACTGTTCTCATTATGATCAATGTATTCAGTATACTGTTCTCATTATGATCAATGTATTCAGTATACTGCCCTCAATACGATCAATGTATTCAGTATACTGTTCTCATTATGATCAATGTATTCAGTATACTGCCCTCAATACGATAAATGTATTCAGTATACTGCCCTCAATATGATCAATGTATCCAGTATACTGTTCTCAATACGATCAATGTATTCAGTATACTGTTCTCATTATGATCAATGTATTCAGTATACTGCCCTCAATACGATCAATGTATTCAGTATACTGTTCTCATTATGATCAATGTATTCAGTATACTGCCCTCAATACGATAAATGTATTCAGTATACTGCCCTCAATATGATCAATGTATCCAGTATACTATTCTCATTATGATCAATGTATTCAGTATACTGTTCTCATTATGATCAATGTATTCAGTATACTGCCCTCAATACGATAAATGTATTCAGTATACTGCCCTCAATACGATCAATGTATTCAGTATACTGTTCTCATTATGATCAATGTATTCAGTATACTGCCCTCAATACGATAAATGTATTCAGTATACTGTTCTCATTATGATCAATGTATTCAGTATACTGCCCTCAATACGATAAATGTATTCAGTATACTGCCCTCAATACGATAAATGTATTCAGTATACTGTTCTCATTATGATCAATGTATTCAGTATACTGCCCTCAATACGATCAATGTATCCAGTATACTGCCCTCAATACGATCAATGTATCCAGTATACTGTTCTCATTATGATCAATGTATTCAGTATACTGCCCTCAATACGATAAATGTATCCAGTATACTGTTCTCATTATGATCAATGTATTCAGTATACTGTTCTCAATACGATCAATGTATTCAGTATACTGCCCTCAATACGATCAATGTATCCAGTAAACTGTTCTCATTATGATCAATGTATTCGGTATACTGTTCTCAATACGATCAATGTATTCAGTATACTGTTCTCAATACGATCAATGTATCGAGTATACTTTTATCAATATGACCAATGTTTTCAGTATACTGTTCTCAATACGATCAATGTATCGAGTATACTTTTATCAATATGACCAATGTTTTCAGTATACTGTTCTCAATACGATCAATGTATTCAGTATACTGTTCTCAATACGATCAATGTATCGAGTATACTTTTATCAATATGACCAATGTATTCAGTATACTGTTCTCAATATTATATTTCTGTCATGTTGTATCGTTGCCAGGCACTTTGATAAATACGATGTCCGGTTACGTGTTACTTTACAAATACTTTGATATGTTCACGTGATCATTACGAAAGTAAAGATAATGGCCGGTCAGGGGCCCCCTCTATATCCAGGGTTACGATAACCTACGCTCTCTCCACCCCTGAAATATGTCATGGCAAAACTGAAGGCTATGTTTGCGCCACCTTGTTGACGAGGCAAGGATACTGGTTCGACTCTGTGAAGTACACCAAAAGAATCTCGTCGTCACATAACGGTAAAAATTGACAGGCTTTGAAGTCCGTCGCGGTTCCTTTGTAATCTTCAAAGGACAGGCATTCAGTCTAGTGAGTGATTGGTCAGTTCTTTTTACCTTAGCGTGCCTTCAGTTTTGCCATGATATATTCCAGGGGTGTAGAGAGCGTAGGTGACCGTTACCCCTACATATCGAGGATGGTCAGGGGCTTACCAAAGAGGATTAAAAATTGCTTTGATCTGAATGTTGAAATATTGTTTAAATTTTCTTTCACAGCAGAATATCTTGTCCTTTTATTGAAAGCATGTTTCTACAGTCTATTCAATCGTCAAAATGTCTACGTATCCTTACACTCGGTCACCAAAATTCCCAGTTCCAAATGTTTGTCTCCTAACGTAAACATCAGTGACTCATGGCTGCTGTGAATATTGACCGGTCGAAATACCAAAAACTATGTTAAATCTGCTTCTCATGTGAAATATAGTTTTTCTTGTTGTTATAAACTTTGTGCGAAGTTATATTCTATATACAAAAATTTCGACACAAGGATAATCAAAGTTACTTTATGATTTTGTACTTGATTGTTTTATTTTGCTGAATAAGAAAGCGTTTCGCTGTGAAAAACGCCGGGAGTAAAACCTCCCTTATTTTTTCCTCAGTTCCCTTAAAATAATAGTAAAACCCACAGTTGGTCTCCAGGAATTCTGGCATGAATGTGACGGTATACCTGTTATATATAGAGTAACGAGATGGCGGCGCATACACTATATGTACAATCACACAACATATACCGTGTAGCTTGTTGTAAGTATCGAACTCCAGATAATTTAGATTATAATACTGCTTCAGACATCAGTCTATCTTGTCCTTATAAAGGTGAAAGTTTACTTTAGATTGACCAATCAAACAGCCTGTTATATCTTTAACTTTAATCTTTAAAAATTATGTAAACTTCAAAAAAATATTCGTTTTCGGTAATTGCTTTTTTTCTTACATTTCCAGATTACGCATCAATGTTAAGTATTGAAAGCCACCATTTCAAAAGTACAATTCTTATATTAAGATTTTCTTTGAACTGGGCTACCAAACCTGGAATTTAATACTATTAGAATACAAAATATGTATAGTATGCCTAGCCGACGAACTACATGTAATTGTATTTACTTACATAATGGCAGTATAAGTATATCCGTAACAGTCAGTGCAGGTAATTATGTGTAATGATATAACTGTTTACATATAACCGTATGTATATAGCACTTATCATGGTATAACAAACACCTACAGTGACAGCCGACGGTAATTATCTTCAAAAATAGTAAATAGCTCACCAGAACATCATTCAGCTTTACTACCAGTCAAAATATCGCACAGCTAGTCAAAATGTATAACCCGTCAGATGTCACCCAGCTAGTTAAAAATACATAACCCGTCAGATGTCACTCGGCTAGTTAAGAACTTATAACCCGTCAGATGTAACCCAGCTAGTAAAAATGTATAACCCGGCAGATGTCACCCAGCTAGTAAAAATGTATAACCCGTCAGATGTCGCCCAGCTGGTTAAAAATTATAACCCGCCAGATGTCGCCCAGCTGGTTAAAAATGTATAACCCGCCAGATGTCGCGCCGAGTTGGTTAAAAACGTATAACTCGTCAGATATCACCGAGCTAGTAAAAATGTATAACCCGTCAAATGTCAGCCAGCTGGTTAAAAATGTATAACCCGCCAGATGTCAGCCAGCTGAATCTGACCTGGAGGTTAGGCAATAGAGAGATCGTGACCTGGAGGGTGGGGCAATAGAGATAATCTGACCTGGAGGGTGGGACAATAGAGTTCCTGACCTGGGGGTGGGGCAATAGAGAGAATCTGACCTCGAGGGTGGGGCAAAAGAGAGAATCTGACCTGGAGGGTGTGGCAATAGAGAGAATCTGACCTGGGGGTGGGGCAATAGAGAGAATCTGACCTGGAGGGTGGGGCAATAAAGAATCTGACCTGAAGATGGGGCAATAGAGAGAATCTGACTAGGAGGGTGGGGCAATAGAGAGATCGTGACCTGGAGGTTGGGCAATAGAGATCCTGACCTGGAGGGTGTGGCAATAGAGAGAATCTGACCTGGAGGGTGGGGCAATAGAGATCCTGACCTGGGGGTGGGGCAATAGAGAGAATCTGACCTCGAGGGTGGGGCAAAAGAGAGAATCTGACCTGGAGGGTGTGGCAATAGAGAGAATCTGACCTGGGGGTGGGGCAATAGAGAGAATCTGACCTGGAGGGTGGGGCAATAAAGAATCTGACCTGAAGATGGGGCAATAGAGAGAATCTGACTAGGAGGGTGGGGCAATAGAGAGATCGTGACCTGGAGGTTGGGCAATAGAGATCCTGACCTGGAGGGTGTGGCAATAGAGAGAATCTGACATGGAGGGCGGGGCAATAAAGAATCTGATCTGAAGATTGGGCAATAGAGAGAATCTGACTAGGAGGGTGGGGCAATAGAGAGATCGTGACCTGGAGGTTGGGCAATAGAGATCCTGACCTGGAGGGTGTGGCAATAGAGAGAATCTGACCTGGAGGGTGTGGCAATAGAGAGAATCTGACCTGGGGGTAGGGCAATAGAGATCTTGACCTGGGGGTGGGGCAATAGAGAGAATCTGACCAAGAGGTGGGGAAATAGAGAGATCGTGACTTGGAGGGTGGGGCAATAGAGAGAATCTGACCTGGAGGGTGGGTCAATAGAGAATCTGACCTGGAGGTGGGGCAATAGAGAGAATCTGACCTGAAGATGGGGCAATAGAGAGAATCTGACTAGGAGGGTGGGGCAATAGAGATCCTGACCTGGAGGGTGTGGCAATAGAGAGAATCTGACCTGGAGGGTGTGGCAATAGAGAGAATCTGACTTGGAGGGTGGGGCAATAGAGAGATCGTGACCTGGAGGGTGGGGCAATAGAGAGATCGTGACCTGGAGGTTAGGCAATACAGAATCTGACCTGGAGGGTGGGGCAATAGAGAGAATCTGACCTGGAGGGTGGGGCAATAGATATCCTGACCTGGAGGTGGGGCAATAGAGAGAATCTGACCTGAAGATGGGGCAATAGAGAGAATCTGACTAGGAGGGTGGGGCAAAAGAGAGAATCTGACCTGGAGGGTGGGGCAATAGAGAGAATCTGACCTGGAGGTGGGGCAATAGAGAGAATCTGACCTGAAGATGGGGCAATAGAGGGAATCTGACCTGGGGGTGGGGCAATAGAGATCCTGACCTTGGGGTGGGGCAATGGAGAGAATCTGACCTGGAGGGTGGGGCAAAAGAGAGAATCTGACCTGGAGGGTGGGGCAATAGAGAGAATCTGACCTGGAGGTGGGGCAATAGAGATCCTTACCTGGAGGGTGTGGCAGTAGAGAGAATCTGACCTGGGGGTGGGGCAATAGAGAGAATCTGACCTGAAGATGGGGCAATAGAGAGAATCTGACTAGGAGGGTGGGGCAATAGAGAGATCGTGACCTGGAGGTTGGGCAATAGAGATCCTGACCTGGAGAGTGTGGCAATAGAGAGAATCTGACCTGGAGGGTGTGGCAAAAGAGAGAATCTGACCTGGGGGTGGGGCAATAGAGAGAATCTGACCTGGAGGGTGGGGCAAAAGTGAAGATCTGACCTGGAGGGTGGGGCAATAGAGAGAATCTGACCTGGAGGTGGGGCAATAGAGATCCTGACCTCGAGGGTGTGGCAATAGAGAGAATCTGACCTGGAGGTTGTGGCAATAGAGAGAATCTAACCTGGGGGTGGGGCAATAGAGATCCTGACCTGGGGGTGGGGCAATAGAGAGAATCTGACCTGGAGGGTGGGGCAATAGAGAGAATCTGACCTGGAGGGCGGGGCAATAGAGAGAATCTGACCTGGAGGTGGGGCAGTAGAGAGGTCCTGACCTGGAGGTGGGGCAATAGAGAATCTGACCTGGGGGTGGGGCAATAGAGAGAATCTGACCTGGAGGGTGGGGCAAAAGAGAGAATCTGACCTGGAGGTGGGGCAACAGAGAATCTGACCTGGAGGTGGGGCAATAGAGAATCTGACCTAGAGGTGGGGCAATAGAGATCCTGACTTGGAGGTGGGGCAGTAGAGAGATCCTGACCTGGAGGTTGGGCAATAGAGAATCTGACCTGGAGGAATGGGCGATAGAGAGATCCTGACTTCGAGGATGGGGCGA
This sequence comes from Mimachlamys varia, assembly GCA_947623455.1. NCBI lineage: Eukaryota > Metazoa > Mollusca > Bivalvia > Pectinida > Pectinidae > Mimachlamys > Mimachlamys varia. Next base: position 17,872,003 of record OX392537.1, on the reverse strand, counting down.
TAGAGATATCGTGACGAGGATAGTGGGGCAATAGAGATCCTAACTTGGACGGTCGGGTAATAGAGAGATCCTGACCTGATTGTTGGGCAATAGAGAATCTGACCTGGAGTGTGGGGCAATAGAGAGGTCCTGACCTAGAGTGTCGGGCTATAGACAGATTTTGACCTGAACGCTGGGGCAATAGAGAGATCCTGACCTGAAGGAGAATAGAGTTATTCCGAACAAATTAAAGGGAAGACAGTGAATGGATTGATACCCCAGAAAACTTGTATAAAGTAGGTTTTTGGCCGTAAATACCAAAACGTTGACAATATCAAATATTGTATATATGTTGTGAACAGACTCATTTGTCAACAAGGAACATTTTATGAGCCGTGAACACCACCACCTCCACAATTCGTCATCTGGCACTCCCGTTTGTCCATGTTTATAGTGTCGCAATGCGTACAGACCCTGGTGGAATATTGGAAATAATTCTGTTGTATTGCAACGTGACCACGCTGATGTAGAGTTATGGAGAATATAAGGTCTCAATAGTTCATCAGTTCATAGAATTTACGGCGTTGGCGCCGACCAAGCACCACCAAGGTGGACACCGTAGCGGGACCGTTCATGATTTACATTATTTATTATTCCCGTCGTTTAATGTTTCCATTTAAGAAATGACGAATGATACATTTGGGTAACTTTAGTACCGAGTGGTGATCCCCACCAGCTCCGTCTCGGATCAACACAGAAGATGGCCCTGGTTCATCACCTATGACGCGCTCCTGAATAATGAAAAACGCTGTATCGTGTGTATACAACAGTAAAGGCTTCGTCTATTAACTCCATTTCAGCTTCTATACATTTTTGTTTCGAGCATGAATGAAATGCCTCTGTTCTCCATTTTATTTTACAAAGATTTTCCCAGGAACTCAGAAGTAAATACGTCGATGTTGTGATGGAATCGCTGTTTTGGTTCAGTTTTAGCGAATTTAGCCGCCTATTCGTTTTAGATTTGTTTAATTATTTTGGCGTGAAACGATGGACTTTTTGCAAGTATTCATACCCCCCCCCCCTCAACCACCACCACCACCCCAAATTTTTTTTTCAGATTTATCGTTTAAACATATTTCTCACTGTTTGTATCTCTCTTGCGCTGAAATGAGAGAAAAATAACTGTTCGTTCTTGTAATGCTGTAGCTATCTATCTGTTATACTCCACAGAGACAAAAATGAGGGGGTGAAGTCATGCGATAGCTATATGTACACACTGTGCTCGTTGACAGGTAATTTGTAATTATCTTGTATCTGCTCAGGGTTTGATAACTTCGGTGAGGACAGGTTACTTGTGTAGTTACACGGTGCATACTCATGCACTCGTGATTCCGGCCCCTGTGCTCGATAGCAATAGCCTTCTGGTCCTGGTCCCTGTGCTGTCGTGCAAGTCCCTGTTCTACACAGGGCAGGCGACGTACTAGGTATTTTTGTATAACTGTTCCAGACAGGTGTAGGTGCTGAGTGTAGCTGACAGTAAACTTATATATAACTGTCCTTGTTAGATACAGGTCAGTCTGAACGGGCACGCCGCCGTCTTACCTGTACGGCCAGATATAGCTACACAAATATTTACACATATAACCCTTCCTTTTACAGCTCTTCTAAACACACTACAAACATCCACTGTATGTATTAGTGGTTTGATTGGCCTAATTCCCCCGAGGTTCAAATTACCTTTTCTCACAGCTTTGATGGTCATGGTCGGTGAATCTACAAAAGTATCGGTAAAATCACGCTCGTACGACTAAGTTTTACGAAACGCTGTTAGCCCAATCGTCAGTGATAGAGTGTTACTATTGACCCCTCCCTAACCGTTACAGGTGATTCCCTGGCGGTCAGTACTTGGGGGTACTAACACGTACAGCATGTAGCCGTAGGAGTCAAGATTGATATCAACATATATATATAGGGTAATCATTTATGCATGACTACGCTTGAATTCTCCTGTTCTAGTCTGTTGTAACTGTACTACGGATCAGTGGTGGGACTGGTAACGTCACTGTCTGCCTGTATCGTTGTGACTTACACATAACCGGAACGAAATACATGAATGGGAACGAGCGAGCCACTACGAGTACAATACATCGTAAATATACAAACGGATTGCAGGGTTCAGAGAGATGTATAGTAACTGTGGTAACTAGCCGAAGGACTCCTAATCGTTTTTATTGTGTTGATATTCTCATGAACTACAGAGGGTTTCTGAGCGGAGATCGTTATACCTGGAACTATGGACGGTTTTGTTTAAATTCAGACAAATTGTGTCAGTAGGGATACCGTGACCGTAAAGAATCCGGATAATCGAAACCATGTCGAAGGCCAAGGTGAAGAGTACGCGGTATGAAGTAACTGTCAGAACTGGCGACCGTAAAAAGGCGGGAACTGATGCGGATGTTCGGATTGTGCTGTATGACGATCTTGGTCAGCAAACAGCAGCAATAAAGCTGGACAACCGATTCCGTGACGATTTCGAGCGTGGTCAGACGGACGTATTTACGGTGAGTGACCCACTGGACATCAGGCACGTGTTTAAAATCGAGCTGTGGCGAGACAATAAGGGCTTTTTCGCCGATTGGTTTGTGGACACTGTAGAAGTACGAAACCTGAGTTATCCGGACGTTTTTACCTTCCCATTATACCGCTGGATTAAAGCACATTACCATTATAACATTCTCCATTTGGACACATTCCTTCCACAAAACGACCCTAATGGCGACCAAAGAAAGATGGAGCTAGAGGAAAAAAGAACAGTTTACACCCTAAAACAGAAAGTCCCCGGACTGGTGGCACAGGTATGCTCTCAGGTTACTGTTATACATAGGTTATATAGATAGCAAGGTTAACACTGACTTGACCTCGAAACCTTATCAAACATTTTTTTCTTTATCTTTGACAACCAAAGAGGGTCCCTTTAACCCTTGTGGAGGCAGCGCCCAAATCCAATATTGACAGGTAACCAGCCATACTAGGATATTGATCCCCCAGTCCGATACATACACGACCCTTTATCTTTAGACCCCAATAAATCTTCTTCTTTTTTTACTTTACTAGGTAATACTTGAACATAAATATATCTATATGTCGCTGTCACGAGATACAATACACAGCTGGTCTATTTCTCATATCTTACAGCACAATAAAACAATGCTATATATATATAGTGGCTTAGTTTTACAAGCGTACAGTCTACGTGACCGTCTCCATAAACACGTGTCACCCGTACCCTACTCTGTATATATTCACTGTTAGTCAGGAAACACATACACAATTCTCATCCAGGATCTACGAAGTGTTCTCCACTTATCAATCTGACATATGTACGATATTATTTCCTTATTTACAGTCGTACACTGACACCGAGTTTATTTAACTTCCTTCCATTATTTTTTTATAAATGACATTGGGTTACATTTCTCAATGGATACGAAGGAAAGTCCTTAACAGTTATAAAATAGAGCATTAGTCACTAGTTAATATAATGTCTAATAAGCATTCACAAATCTGGATCTGTACCATCATTACACGGAAGCGTTTCTGTGTGTTATCGTACATTATCTACGTGAGGTTCCTCCTCAATACTGTACGCAACATATTTGGCGCCCGTGTAGGCTTGTAGCTGTGTTGGTTTATGGGCCTTGTATCTGTGTTAGTTTATAGTCATCAAAGGAATGGTTGTAAATCAAAAGCTTGCATGTAGAAATTACAGGAGATCTACAACCGGAAGTGGAAATAGCGTAACCGGAACCACGTGTCAGCCACTAATCACTATAGCCGCTGTGGAAGTAGTCAATGTGACCATGACGACTTTAGAACTTCGTTAGAAACAAATATGAAGCCTCTCTGGTATATATCACAATGAGAGTGGTTTTTGTGAAAGGCTTGGTATGTAGGTATTTACCCAGAAGCTAAGGTATGTTTTATGATCGGAGATAATATCCGGGCCTACGTCACGAAGCAAGCCAGTATTGTCCTTCAGGCGGGTCAGATGACGTCACTAAGACGCGAGTGAATTTAAAATCGTGATTTCCGTTGTAGCATCAAATGCTATTGATATTTAACTGTAAAAAATAAATTAGAGAATACCGAAGCGTTAACAAAAGCATAATCCGAACTCAAAATCGATTAAACCAGGGGCAAAATATGAACAAAGGAAATACATGTATTTACATGGAGACACTTGTACAAGTACGTACAAGAGATCAGGTATTCCGGAAGAATAAGCGTCTTCTGTTTCATTGAGGACACACGCCATGTTAATCTTTGTCACATCCAAGTAAACATCAAGCACAGGGGCTAGGTACAGACCTATGTAAATATGAAATGATAATCAGATAATTATTTTACCTCTCTCAAATATAATCCCGTTTACTACTCTACTACACTCTAGGTACAATGATTATCTGACAATCATTTCATAGTGACATAGGTCTATCTGTGCCTAGACCCTGTGACATCAAGTTCTCAAAATGAGAACTTCAAAATAATCGTTGCCATGGTTTCGGGTATGACTTCGATTTTAAAACAGTTTGCGTGGTATAAACTATTATATATATTTCTTTTCAATTCATCCTGGAATTACCGTTTAAAAAAGATCACTTTTCCATTTACCGTCTCTACACGCAGCGACACATTATTTGTTTATTTCAAAATTAATTGTTGCCTCGTTATTTCAGTTTGTGCATATAGAAGATATTTTATTTCACGAAAACGTTATGTCGACTCACTGTTTAACACAGAGACTGTCCAAGACTGGGACGTCACATTACATGTGGAGCCACAAGAGCCTATTGGTTTCAGTAAATACACGAAGTTATCAAAGCTATGGCTATTGCACATTTAACGTTCTATACTAGCTGTGAGCACAATACTGAAGCTTACACTGAAGTATAACGACATACTATACGGATATGTCTATAGATAACTAAAGTATTACGACATACTGTACGGATATGTCTATAGATAACTGAAGTATTACGACATACTGTACGGATATGTCTATAGATAACTGAAATATTACGACATACTGTACGGATATGTCTATAGATAACTGAAATATTACGACATACTGTACGGATATGTCTATGATAACTAAAGTATAACGACATGATAACTAAAGTATTACGACATACTGTACGGATATGTCTATAGATAACTGAAGTATTACGACATACTATACGGATATGTCTATGATAACTAAAGTATTACGACATACTATACGGATATGTCTATGATAACTAAAGTATTGCGACATACTATACGGATATGTCTATAGATAACTGAAGTATTACGACATACTATACGGATATATCTATGATAACCAAAGTATAACGACATACTATACGGATATGTCTATAGATAACTAAAGTATAACGACATACTATACGAATATGTCTATGATAACTAAAGTATAACGACATACTGTACGGATATGTCTATGATAACTGAAGTATAACGACATACTATACCGATATGTCTATGATAACTAAAGTATAACGACATACTATACGGAAATGTCTATGATAACTGAAGTATTACGACATACTATACGGATATGTCTATGATAACTAAAGTATAACGACATGATAACTAAAGTATACCGACATACTATACGGATATGTCTATGATAACTAAAGTATTACGACATACTATACGGATATGTCTATGATAACTAAAGTATTGCGACATACTATACGGATATGTCTATGATAACTGAAGTATTACGACATACTATACGGATATGTCTATGATAACTGAAGTATAACGACATACTATACGGATATGTCTATGATAACTAAAGTATTACGACATACTATACGGATATGTCTATGATAACTGAAGTATTACGACATACTGTACGGATATGTCTATGATAACTGAAGTATTACGACATACTATACGGATATGTCTATAGATAACTGAAGTATAACGACATACTATACGGATATGTCTATGATAACTAAAGTATTACGACATACTATACGGATATGTCTATGATAACTGAAGTATTACGACATACTGTACGGATATGTCTATGATAACTGAAGTATTACGACATACTGTACGGATATGTCTATGATAACTAAAGTATAACGACATACTATACGGATATGTCTATGATAACTAAAGTATTGCGACATACTATACGGATATGTCTATGATAACTAAAGTATTACGACATACTATACGGATATGTCTATGATAACTAAAGTATTGCGACATACTATACGGATATGTCTATGATAACTAAAGTATTACGACATACTATACGGATATGTCTATAGATAACTAAAGTATTACGACATACTATACGGATATGTCTATGATAACTAAAGTATTATGACATACTATACGGATATGTCTATGATAACTAAAGTATTACGACATACTATACGGATATGTCTATGATAACTGAAGTATTACGACATACTATACGGAAATGTCTATGATAACCAAAGTATAACGACATACTATACGGATATGTCTATGATAACCAAAGTATTACGACATACTATACGGATATGTCTATGATAACTAAAGTATTACGACATACTATACGGATATGTCTATAGATAACTGAAGTATAACGACATACTATACGGATATGTCTATAATAACTAAAGTATTGCGACATACTATACGGATATGTCTATAGATAACTAAAGTATTGCGACATACTGTACGGATATGTCTATGATAACTAAAGTATAACGACATACTATACGGATATGTCTATGATAACTAAAGTATTGCGACATACTGTACGGATATGTCTATGATAACTAAAGTATAACGACATACTGTACGGATATGTCTATGATAACTGAAGTATTACGACATACTATACGGATATGTCTATGATAACTAAAGTATAACGACATACTATACGGATATGTCTATGATAACTAAAGTATTGCGACATACTATACGGATATGTCTATAGATAACTGAAGTATAACGACATACTATACGGATATGTCTATGATAACTAAAGTATTACGACATACTATACGGATATGTCTATGATAACTAAAGTATAACGACATACTGTACGGATATGTCTATGATAACTAAAGTATTACGACATACTATACGGATATGTCTATGATAACTAAAGTATAACGACATGATAACTAAAGTATAACGACATACTATACGGATATGTCTATAGATAACTAAAGTATAACGACATACTATACGGATATGTCTATGATAACTAAAGTATAACGACATACTATACGGATATGTCTATGATAAATAAAGTATAACGACATACTATACGGATATGTCTATAGATAACTGAAGTATTACGACATACTATACGGATATGTCTATGATAACTAAAGTATAACGACATGATAACTAAAGTATAACGACATACTATACGGATATGTCTATGATAACTGAAGTATAACGACATACTATACGGATATGTCTATGATAACTAAAGTATAACGACATACTATACGGATATGTCTATGATAACTAAAGTATAACGACATACTATACGGATATGTCTATGATAACTAAAGTATTATGACATACTATACGGATATGTCTATGATAACTAAAGTATTACGACATACTATACGGATATGTCTATGATAACTAAAGTATTACGACATACTATACGGATATGTCTATGATAACTAAAGTATTATGACATACTATACGGATATGTCTATGATAACTAAAGTATTACGACATACTATACGGATATGTCTATGATAACTAAAGTATTACGACATACTATACGGATATGTCTATGATAACTAAAGTATTATGACATACTATACGGATATGTCTATGATAACTAAAGTATTACGACATACTATACGGATATGTCTATGATAACTAAAGTATAACGACATACTGTACGGATATGTCTATAGATAACTAAAGTATAACGACATACTATACGGATATGTCTATAGATAACTAAAGTATAACGACATACTATACGGATATGTCTATGATAACTGAAGTATAACGACATACTATACGGATATGTCTATGATAACTAAAGTATAACGACATACTATACGGATATGTCTATGATAACTAAAGTATAACGACATACTATACGGATATGTCTATGATAACTAAAGTATAACGACATGATAACTAAAGTATAACGACATACTATACGGATATGTCTATGATAACTAAAGTATAACGACAAACTATACGGATATGTCTATGATAACTAAAGTATAACGACATACTATACGGATATGTCTATGATAACTAAAGTATAACGACATGATAACTAAAGTATAACGACATGATAACTAAAGTATAACGACATGATAACTAAAGTATAACGACATGATAACTAAAGTATAACGACATGATAACTAAAGTATAACGACATACTATACGGATATGTCTATGATAACTAAAGTATAACGACATACTATACGGATATGTCTATGATAACTAAAGTATAACGACATGATAACTAAAGTATAACGACATGATAACTAAAGTATAACGACATACTATACGGATATGTCTATGATAACTAAAGTATAACGACATACTATACGGATATGTCTATGATAACTAAAGTATAACGACATGATAACTAAAGTATAACGACATACTATACGGATATGTCTATGATAACTAAAGTATAACGACATACTATACGGATATGTCTATGATAACTAAAGTATAACGACATGATAACTAAAGTATAACGACATACTATACGGATATGTCTATGATAACTAAAGTATAACGACATGATAACTAAAGTATAACGACATACTATACGGATATGTCTATGATAACTAAAGTATAACGACATGATAACTAAAGTATAACGACATACTATACGGATATGTCTATGATAACTAAAGTATTACGACATACTATACGGATATGTCTATAGATAACTAAAGTATTGCGACATACTGTACGGATATGTCTATGATAACTGAAGTATTACGACATACTGTACGGATATGTCTATGATAACTAAAGTATAACGACATACTGTACGGATATGTCTATGATAACCAAAGTATAACGACATACTATACGGATATGTCTATAGATAACTGAAGTATTACGACATACTATACGGATATGTCTATGATAACTGATCACTGCGTAAACAACGACAAGTAAAAAAGGCGAGCATGTTTACTCCTAAAACCATTTCATAGTGTATTTCAAGCATGAATAGTTTCAATTAAAAAGGTGATATTTTAAAGGTACTCTTAAAATTGTTTTCCATAGGGCAGTTAATGTAAGGGATTTTATTGTTTTCTTAATCGGCCATCGTATTTACTGGTAGACTGAAAGAAACCTTTTATTTCAATTGTGGAAGAAATTTGAATTTTCCCATATAAAGTGTTGACTGTGACAAAATGTCATGAGGACATCCGCGTATAGGGCTAACACTGTGTACACGTAAATACCTGGGATTGGGACACGTTAATGGGTGTCACTAAGGTGTGTCTTAAGATACAGGATTGGTCACATAGGGGTCAGAGAGTTCAGGGTGACTAGTCAGATAGGGGTCAGAAAGTTCAGGAGAACTAGTCAGATAGGGGTCAGATAGTTCAGGAGAACTATTCAGATAGGGGTCAGATAGTTCGGGAGAACTAGTCAGATAGGGGTCAGATAGTTCAGGAGGACTAGTCAGATAGGGGTCAGATAGTTCAGGAGAACTATTCAGATAGGGGTCAGATAGTTCAGGAGAACTGTTCAGATAGGGGTCAGATAGTTCAGGAGGGCTAGTCAGATAGGGGTCAGATAGTTCAGGAGAACTATTCAGATAGGGGTCAGATAGTTCAGGGTGACTAGTCAGCTAGTTCAGGGTGACTAGTCAGATAGGGGTCAGATAGTTCAGGAGGACTAGTCAGATAGGGGTCAGATAGTTCAGGGAGACTAGTCAGATAGGGGTCAGATAGTTCAGGAGGACTAGTCAGATAGGGATCAGATAGTTCAGGGTGACTAGTCAGATAGGGGTCAGATAGTTCAGGAGGGCTAGTCAGATAGGGGTCAGATAGTTCAGGAGAACTATTCAGATAGGGGTCAGATAGTTCAGGAGAACTATTCAGATAGGGGTCAGATAGTTCAGGAGAACTATTCAGATAGGGGTCAGATAGTTCAGGGTGACTAGTCAGCTAGTTCAGGGTGACTAGTCAGATAGGGGTCAGATAGTTCAGGAGGACTAGTCAGATAGGGGTCAGATAGTTCAGGGTGACTAGTCAGATAGGGGTCAGATAGTTCAGGAGGACTAGTCAGATAGGGATAAGATAGTTCAGGGTGACTAGTCAGATAGGGGTCAGAGAGTTCAGGAGGACTAGTCAGATAGGGGTCAGATAGTTCAGGGTGACTAGTCAGATAGGGGTCAGATAGTTCAGGAGGACTAGTCAGATAGGGGTCAGATAGTTCAGGAGGACTAGTCAGATAGGGGTCAGATAGTTCAGGAGGACTATTCAGATAGGGGTCAGATAGTTCAGGAGAACTATTCAGATAGGGGTCAGATAGTTCAGGGTGACTAGTCAGATAGTTCAGGGTGACTAGTCAGATAGGGGTCAGATAGTTCAAGAGGACTAGTCAGATAGGAGTCAGATAGTTCAGGGTGACTAGTCAGATAGGGGTCAGATAGTTCAGGAGGACTAGTCAGATAGGGATCAGATAGTTCAGGGTGACTAGTCAGATAGGGGTCAGAGAGTTCAGGAGGACTAGTCAGATAGGGGTCAGATAGTTCAGGAGGACTAGTCAGATAGGGGTCAGATAGTTCAGGAGGACTAGTCAGATAGGGGTCAGATAGTTCAGGAGGACTAGTCAGATAGGGGTCAGATAGTTCAGGGTGACTAGTCAGATAGGGGTCAGATAGTTCAGGAGGACTAGTCAGATAGGGGTCAGATAGTTCAGGAGGACTAGTCAGATAGGGGTCAGATAGTTCAGGAGGACTAGTCAGATAGGGGTCAGATAGTTCAGGAGGACTAGTCAGATAGGGGTCAGAGAGGTCAGGAGTACTAGTCAGATAGGGGTCAGAGAGGTCAGGAGAACTATTCAGATAGGGGTCAGATAGTTCAGGAGGAATAGTCAGATAGGGGTCAGATAGTTCAGAACTATTCAGATAGGGGTCAGATAGTTCAGGGTGACTAGTCAGATAGGGGTCAGAGAGGTCAGGAGTACTAGTCAGATAGGGGTCAGATAGTGTAATTAGTGTATGCAGTTATGGTTATTGGTATATACAGTTACGTATGATCACCAGTTACGGTAAATAGTATTACCAGTTACAGTAATTACAGCAGTATGCTGAGAAATGGCCTGCTTTGCTCTGCGTTACAGTTTCTTGCAATGTTTTGAAGTACTGTTTTCTGAACATGCTGTCTATTTTTGTATTGTTTTGCGACTGTTCTTTGTACAGTCTTTGAGAGTCCGAAACTAAAAGGTCAGTATACATTATATTATCATTATTATTCTTTTATTTTCCCAATAACTCATTGTAACGTGACTAGAGTTTGTTGAAATGAGACCAATAAGTACATAATTTATGTATATATATCGAATGTTACTCATTATCACCATACGTTTATTCTCGTTCTTTATACAGTACAAGACTTTGTAAACATACTACAGCGGGTAAACCTGTCCCAGTAACTCCTAGTCACAACACACACACGATAATCGCTATGATAATACCAATTTCCACGGTAAAGTTACTATTGCGAATACAACAGAATCAGACTATACCTTGGGGCAAGGTATGTGATTCGGTATGGAGGAAACACTTTATGTATTTAAATGTGGTAACTAAGAATGGTCTTGTGTTGACGATAAGCTTCCATTTTCGTGATTATGTATGTCGATTTCTTACAAGATTAAACCAAATAATACCCCCATGGCAGTTTACACTATATAGTTTATAGATTCAGACGGGCGATAAATGAGATGACTGTTGGGCGCTGTAGTTGTATACTGTCGGAATCGTACCACCCGTATGTACTGTACACATGTAACCATATATAATGGATATGCTTATACCCTAGACAACACACGCCATTACAGGGAGACTGACTTAGAGTAGAATTTTACGGTTGGTACCTCCTTATAGTAACGCCTGGTATATCTTGGTAAATATCAATATTTTGGTCATTAGTCATAGTTCAACCATTTCAAAGTAACGTAGCAAAACATATCTCCATTTACATACAACGTATCGATGAATGTGGAATTTTATGAAGTAACACAATATCAGTGATTGCTGATATGCCCATCTTTTACGGCTATACATCTAGTTCCGACCGCAGGGGCCACGGTGGCCGAGTGGTTAAGGTGTCCCGACATTCTACCACTAGCCCTCCTTCTCTGGATTGCGAGTTCGAAACCCAGTTGCCAGGTACTGACCGTAGGTCGGTGGTTTTTCTCTTGGTACTCCGTCTTTCCTTCACACCTAAAATCTGACACATCATTAGGTGACCCTACGTAAAACAAATTAAACCAAACCAAACTAAATCAAAGGTTCCGACCACAGGCACACGTGGCCAGGTAAATAACCACACTAATTACTATATACATATACAGTACAGTATATTATACATGTTTATACATGTAACATAGTGAAAAAAAGTTTAAATTTTCTTTCTATGTGATTAATTTTGTAAAACCCTAATGAAAATAATAGCCAAATTTCAGCTTGATACGTCTAGCGGTTAACTTTCACTCAAAAATGGACTATCGGACTCTGATAATGAGAAAAAGGTATACAACTTACTAAAGAAGTAACGGACTATCTGTTCGTGGACGGTTAACCCGGTACAGATCCGCTAACTTATTTTATAACAGGGATTTTGAAATATAAAGATTTAATCATACATAACCCGTGTTTTGATTTGAATAAGTTTATTTAGTGTATTAAAATTATTTCATTTTATACGATCGTGCGGATGTACAAAGTAATACAACCGGACGTGCAATATTTTCAAAAATTAAGATAATTCTGTATATTTGTTTGTTAAGACACAGGTGCCCGGATCGAAAGCTCGAAGTTGATCGGACGTTTGGACAAGACTACTAGTAATTATAAATCTATAGACGAAGACAAGCGTCTAGTAACTCCATTTCAATACCCTAGTTCGGTCGCTTGTCATGGCTGTCAGTCCCTGTTCGTGTCATATTAATTCATAAATAGTTAATGAACGTTTTCCAAAGGTCCATTAGTAACTCCGGATAGTATATAGGGTTCCATCAGATTGTAATTAGTTTCGCCCGGGACAGACCTAAGACATGGTTCCCGTCGAACGTTTCCGTCAATAGTAAATCTACGGTCCTATCAGCTATAAAAAAAAATGTCAATGGATAAGTATCGAGTTTAGTATTAGGAATGACCTATAGAATTAGAAGCGAAGTATCTAGCTGTCTTGAGTATTCGTTCGAGAGAGAGAGAGAGATAATTATATGTACGTTGAATCTACCCGACGGACGTGGCTAATGCTATTGCTATACATTTTTGGAGGGAGAACATTATAGATAGACACCGTATTGATCCGCGATCCGCACTATAAAAACCGGACATTGACCCAAACTGGTATCATGACCGTTTGCTGTACAGCTAAATGTATAGGCAGCGCAAATCTTACGCATCCTGCATTGTCATTTATTAGCTTGGATCTCGTTTGGTCGTTGTTTTACCACCCCTCCCCCACCCCTCCCCCACCCCCTCTCTATCCTTTAATAGGTATATCTCACGAGTGTTTTTTTTTTCGCCAGTTCATATTCGTCGTCGTCGCCCTCTCAAACTTCATTAATTAAAACTTTTTAAAGCCTCTGTTGAAAGGCATTGCATGCATTTCTTTTCAGGTCTGAAGGTGAAAGTTCAAGGTCGCTGTGACTATAAATATATCCCACACACTAACAAATGTTTCCTTGTGTAACTTAAAAAATTCCCTTGGGTCTATCAACTGTAACTGGAAACCCCTGTTTGGGTCTATCAACCGTAACTGGAAACCCTTGTTTGGGTCTATCAACCGTAACTGGAAACCCTTGTTTGGGTCTATCAACCGTAGCTGGAAACCCTTGTTTTGGTCTATCAACCGTAACTGGAAACCCTTGTTTGGGTCTATCAACCGTAACTGGAAACCCTTGTTTTGGTCTATCAACCGTAACTGGAAACCCTTGTTTGGGTCTATCAACCGTAGCTGGAAACCCTTGTTTGGGTCTGTAACTGGAAACCCTTGTTTGTGTCTATCAACCATAGCTGGAAACCCTGGTTTAGGTCTATCAACCGTAACTGGAAACCCTTGTTTGGGTATATCAACCGTAACTGGAAACCATTGCTTTGGTCTGTAACTGTAACTGGAAACCCTTGCTTGGGTCTGTAACTGTAACTGGAAACCCTTGTTTGTGTCTATCAACCGTAGCTGGAAACCCTTGTTTGTGTCTATCAACAGTAACTGGAAACCCTTGCTTGGGTCTGTAACTGTAACTGGAAACCCTTGCTTGGGTCTGTAACTGTAACTGGAAACCCTTGTTTGGGTCTGTAACTGTAACTGGAAACCCTTGTTTGTGTCTATCAACCGTAGCTGGAAACCCTTGTTTGTGTCTATCAACAGTAACTGGAAACCCTTGCTTGGGTCTGTAACTGTAACTGGAAACCCATGCTTGGGTCTATCAACTGTATCTGGAAACCCTTGTTTGGGTCTATCAACCGTAACTGGAAACCCTTGTTTGGGTCTATCAACCGTAACTGGAAACCCTTGTTTAGGTCTATCAACCGTAACTGGAAACCCTTGTTTGTGTCTATCAACCATAGCTGGAAACCCTGGTTTAGGTCTATCAACCGTAACTGGAAACCCTTGTTTGGGTATATCAACCGTAACTGGAAACCATTGCTTTGGTCTGTAACTGTAACTGGAAACCCTTGCTTGGGTCTGTAACTGTAACTGGAAACCCTTGTTTGTGTCTATCAACCGTAGCTGGAAACCCTTGTTTGTGTCTATCAACAGTAACTGGAAACCCTTGCTTGGGTCTGTAACTGTAACTGGAAACCCTTGCTTGGGTCTGTAACTGTAACTGGAAACCCTTGTTTGGGTCTGTAACTGTAACTGGAAACCCTTGTTTGTGTCTATCAACCGTAGCTGGAAACCCTTGTTTGTGTCTATCAACAGTAACTGGAAACCCTTGCTTGGGTCTGTAACTGTAACTGGAAACCCATGCTTGGGTCTATCAACTGTATCTGGAAACCCTTGTTTGGGTCTATCAACCGTAACTGGAAACCCTTGTTTGGGTCTATCAACCGTAACTGGAAACCCTTGTTTGGGTCTATCAACCGTAACTGGAAACCCTTGTTTGGGTCTATCAACCGTAACTGGAAACCATTGCTTGGGTCTATCAACTGTAACTGGAAACCCTTGTTTGGGTCTATCAACCGTAACTGGAAACCATTGCTTGGGTCTGTAACTGTAACTGGAAACCCTTGTTTGGGTCTGTAACTGTAACTGGAAACCCTTGTTTGGTTCTGTAACCGTAACTGGAAACCCTTGGGTCGCTATTTAGGTATGAAATTCATGCAATGATATCAATTACGTTGGACCAATCCCACTTAAACTTCCTATAGTGCTTCCTTACTGAAATACCTTGTTAGTATAAACTTTATTTTATTTCTTTTTCAATTCAATACATAGTGAAGAGCGAATACACAAATTTTGAAATTGGATTTGGAAACAAGTTTTGCAACTAATATTGATCCATCTTCAGCCTTGTTATGTCAAAGATCAAGGTCACGGTTACTATAAATAGGACTGTAGTCTAAACAAAGGTTACAGTAATATTGAGGTCTATACATGATTCTTGCTTAGTTGGGTAAAGATGTTTATTCTTTAAAAAATGTTCTTTCTCGTTATGATTTGTCTACTGTTGGCCACACAAGCAACAGAGTACCACTTACGGAGAACACAGCATTATCATTGAAAGTATTTGAGAGATATTATCTAATTAATAATAATCAGCTACTAGGTCCTACAAAGATCAGCTCCAACGGTCGACTTGGCCCACAAGGCACAGACGACAACCTTGTTTCATCTTCATTTACGACCCATTTTACGGGATACTGTATGGTACGGGAGAACACTTGTGTACCTTGTACTTTACCTGTTCAGTTTTTACTTTGTCATTAGTCTAGTAGTTTACCTGTTCAATTACACACATGTCCGATACACATCTACCTGTGACAGAGATTGATAGCTTCCATAAATGACATGGAACGTCATCGGGAATGTTTATTTTTTATTTTTGTAAATTCTTGCTTTATTCAGTCAAATTATTGGCTTTACTCGTTGCCGTAATCGGGCTATAGATCTTTACTCGAGCGTGCCGCGGGATGTAGTCGTGTACGACATATTTGTCAAATTAAATGCCTATGTAATATTTATGGCTTTTTACTATACTACTTCATTATATATTGCAACGCAATTCGAAGAATGGCTATATATATATACACAAAGCAATGCTAAACTTATGATAGGATCTATCGAATACCGTAAGTGTAAAACGATTATTAAGATAAAACGACCTAACACAACATGAAAGAAAGAAGCCAGAGAGCTTGCCCACGGGGAATAACTCTGGTAGACTTGCTTAATTCCTTCTTATAGTAACGCTTTCTCTCTTGTGGACGACTACCCACTATATCCTTGTATGTATCATACGTTTACGTAATGGTTCACTACAGCGATATTATTTAGTAGATGTCGTTATACTGGAGTGCGAAATCGTCGCTGTTTATAGCCACGATTCAGGAGTAAACCTCATTTAAAATGAAACAATTTTCCTCTGTTTAGAGGTTTAGTATTTATGCAAGTATGGTTTTGTTTTGTGAGAAGTAATAGGGCGAGTGTAACCGTTCTGCAGTGTTTCTGTGAGAAGTAATAGGGCGAGTGTAACCGTTCTGCAGTGTTTCTTTGAGAAGTAATAGGGCGAGTGTAACAGTTCTGCAGTGTTTCTGTGAGAAGTAATAGGGCGAGTGTAACCGTTCTGTAGTGTTTCTTTGAGAAGTAATAGGGCGAGTGTAACAGTTCTGCAGTGTTTCTGTGAGAAGTAATAGGGCGAGTGTAACCGTTCTGTAGTGTTTCTGTGAGAAGTAATAGGGCGAGTGTAACAGTTCTGTAGTGTTTCTGTGAGAAGTAATAGTGCGAGTGTAACAGTTCTGCAGTGTTTCTGTGAGAAGTAATAGGGCGAGTGTAACAGTTCTGTAGTGTTTCTGTGAGAAGTAATAGGGCGAGTGTAACAGTTCTGTAGTGTTTCTGTGAGAAGTAATAGGGCGAGTGTAACAGTTCTGCCGTGTTTCTGTGAGAAGTAATAGGGCGAGTGTATCGGTTCTGCCGTGTTTCTGTGAAAAGTAATAGGGCGAGTGTAACGGGTTCTGCAGTGTTTCTGACACTTATTGCTGTCGTACATATGGACCAATGACACGTGGTTCTCCGGGAATATCTTCTGTTGTCTATTTTTGTACAATAGGGGGTTTGCTTTTGCAATCTCTAATGAGTGACAAATAGACCATCGCTTCACCAAATAAGTGCATTATTTGGAATTCTTTATTTACTTCCATTCCACTTCCTAACGGTTTCTTGGCGCCTTGCGTGGTATTATCTACGGTTTTGAACGATTTTTGTCCCTTAGCCAGGATAATATTTCACGACACGAATTTCCAAGCGTTTTCTTTAGGTTGCTAAGTATGCCTTGTAGAAATGTTGATGAAAACGTCACACGTCCACACCTAGCTCAAGATGTGATGCTGCTTTGGGTATGACGCACAGTGTGTGACGGGTGTGACGCTCAGTGTGTGACGGGTGTGACGCACAGTGTGTGACGGGTGTGACGCTCAGTGTGTGCCGTTCACTGGTTGTGACATTCAAGGTGTGACGCTCTGGGTGTGACGCTCAGGGTGTGACGCTTAGGGTGTGACGCTCTGGGTATGACCTTCAGGGTGTGACCTTCAGGGTGTGACATTCAGGGTGTGACGCTCTGGGTGTGACGCTCAGGGTGTGACGCTCAAGGTGTGATGCTCAGGGTGTGACGCTTAGGGTGTGACGCTCCTGGTGTGACGGGTGTGACGCTCAGGTTGTGACGCTCATGGTGTGACGGGTGTGACGCTCATGGTGTGACGGGCGTGACGCTTATGGTGTGACGCTCAAGATGTGACGAGTGTGACGCTCAGGGTGTGCCATTCAGGGTGTGACGCTCTGGGTGTGACCTTCAGGGTGTGACGCTCAGGATGTGACGGGTGTGACGTTCTGGGTCTGACGCTCTGGACGTGACGCTCAGGATTTGACGGGTATGACGCTCAGGGTGTTATGTTCTGGGTGTGACATTCAGAGTGTGACGGGTGTGACGCTTTGTTCTGGACACAGACGCTCTGTTTTAGCCGAGGTATGGAGGGAAACGGGAGGGGAGCATTAGTTGTGTTTTAAAGGCAGCTGTTAATATTGGAATGTACTCAATCCTTCTCACCACATGCCCAGCACTGCGATAGCTCCCTCCGTGTGTCATGATTTCTCGTACACACCCTTTGTAGTTTATAACGATATTCGAACTCTGAAGCTTTGCTGATATTTACCAGGACAGAACACCCGAATCTCATTACGTAATTATGTATCGATTGTTTATGGGGGTTCAAAGATTATAGATTCGCCGGAATAACATGAACGTTGACTGCATTACAGTTACATGTGAAAGTTCATCGAGAGATAACTCCCATGAATTAAACAGCCCAACCCTATGCCCCTCTAAGCCAGACGGATTAGTGTAATCTCTGCATGTAATTTCTCACGTGCTGGGATTAGGATATAGCATGTTCATACATCACGTGCTCATCCGACAGGTTGACATACCATGTGCGAAGCTAGGCGCGTATATAATAGTATAGTGGTAGGACAAGCAGGTGCATATGTACGTGCCTCAATGCATTCGTGCTACAGGGACGAGAAGAGATACCGCCATTTCCGACGAGCTGGAGAATCGTATTTGTGTTTCTCCAGGAAGGAACAGACAGCTTGTAAACACTTCCCGCTTCTCACGGAAATATGCTGTAGACTAAAACCAGTCTTTTTCTCTGGGGAGGATTTGTTTTATTAATGGCAAAAACTGGCACAAGAGTATGCAATACTGTTTCATTTTACCTTTCCTTTGTACCTGTAAAGGAGAAACTATTGGTGAAACCGTTACGTTCCATCTTTCAAGGAGAAACTATTGGTGAAACTGTTACGTCCTATCTTTCAAGGAGTAACTATTGGTGAAACCGTTACGTCCTATCTTTCAAGGAGTAACTATTGGTGAAACCGTTACGTCCCATCTTTCAAGGAGTAACTATTGGTGAAACCGTTACGTCCCATCTTTCAAGGAGTAACTATTGGTGAAACCGTTACGTCCTATCTTTCAAGGAGATAGCTGGTGAAACTGTTCCGTATATTTATAGCAGACTTTTTTGGAAGTTTTTAATTATTCCCGAATTAAAAGGCTGTTGGTTTTCTCGGGACGTTTACTGCATGACCTCTTGTAAAAGCTAACTATTGGCAAATCTGTTCCGTTTGCCTCTAGGGAGAATCTGAATATCGGTTAAAATGCCTTGATCCCCGATTTCTTCTTTAAAGCGTCATGAAACCATGGAACCTCAACTTTGATAATTATGAAACTGCTGTGCACGCAGGAAATGGATGCTACCACAAACTAAATATAATTACCTTCACCTTCGATAAGCAGATGTATTTTTACTATGAACGTATAATTAAATCGGTCTACTGGGTGAGGTGTTCAGTCGGGGATATACACGAACTCTGAAGGCACGCGTATCGTCATCATATTGATACACAACTACGCATTATATCATGCGTAATTGTGACACCGATTTCAGTTTCGGTTTGGTCTGGAACACGTGATTTGTGAATCCCTGGTCCAGATGCTGCACGTTGACAGTACTTGGCTATAACTAGGCAGATCAATAAGTTATATTTGTTTAAACCGGACCACGTCACTACCTCCAGCTCACCGGGGAATTCCAAACAAATCTAAAAATATAGCACATTCAATTTGGCATCAACCATTGGTCTACATCATCGGAGATTTGCCATAGCACATTTGTATATATAGTAGCCACGGCAATAATTAGTGTACCTGGGATGTAAGCGGCTTACGTGACGCGTGTCATGTCAAATTAATTAACGATCGACAAGGTCTTCAGTAAACTCACCAAGAAATAGTTACAGACATAATCTGTTGCTGAGAAACTGAACCTAGCTTTGTGGCGTTACTGGAATATTTCTACGGGAGTGTCACTGTTTGCTTCTGAAGACGCCGGGTTCCTTACTGGACCGCGGCATTTTGGTTCTATTGTCCCTGTTGTCCTAACAGGGATATACTCACAATACTGTGGTTTTACTATTGCCGTCAGTAGGGTCATTGGCTATCATAAGTCACTAAATTGAGACCATGTCGGACTATAAGGTGTATGTTCAAACGGGCGACAAGAGGTTTGCAGGGACCGACGCCAACATTGCTGTCGCTTTTTATAGCAATGATGGACAGAGTACCGAGGAAATATGGCTTGATAACATTTTTATCAACGACTTTGAGCGTGGATGTCGGGACGAGTTTCCGGTGACTGGCCGCCGGCTCCCGTCCGTGGATGTGTTGGAATTGTGGAGGGATGAGAAAGGAGTCTTGGACGACTGGTTTCTTGACGTTGTTGAAGTTAAATGCGAATCATCGCAAGATACGTTTGTGTTTCCTTTTTTTCGCTGGATAAAGCCGCACTTCCGGTACAGGATCCGTCATTTGGACACGTCTCTTCCCCAGGAAGATGATTTCAATGATCAGAGGAACATGGAACTCGAGGACAAACGCGCCGTGTACCAGCTACAGGTCAAAGTTCCCGGCATGGTGTCACAGGTAATGTCTCCGTTACCAATCCGTGTGTTGTTGCTATCACCATATTAAAGGCCCAATATACGTAACTTCAGGACATTTTTCGTGTTTCTGAAAAATTCTGAATAAAAATCCAGTTGATAACCATGCAAAAACAGGCCTGAAACGTAAACCTGAGCGGTAACTTACTAACAAGAAACTCTTGACAGAAAAATCCAAAGAATTGAAAATAATTTAGGTGGGGCCCACATCAACAACAAGCCGAAGTTAGAAGACAGTTCAAAATGGACGCATGTTTACAAATTCTGAATTTCAACTGCTGCTGTACAGGAAACCGCGTAAGAATTCATCTTGAATTTGCTGATATCAGTTTATCTTAACTAAATCTATGAATATGAAAAGAAATTAGGCTTGATTTTCGCTTCAAGTTTTGCCGAAAGTTACGTATATTGGGCCTTTGAAATTGTCATTTAAGTAGTCATTTCAAGGTAAAATACGACTATTTGGTTTTATTTCTGGTATAGATATTTCTCATTTTCGGAATCAATTAACAAATTTAGATAAAAGGGAGGCGGTCTTTCATTGTAAAGCAATATTAAAACATTGGTTTGAGTAGCTTGAATCATCACATATTATGTCCTGCGTATGCGAGTGTAGTGAATAAGTTCGCCTCCATTACCTATAGTCGAGAAATCGACACGCGTGGTGTTTTTAAAAACATGTTTTTCTTTTTTATAATGACTTAAATTATTAAATATCGTTTACTCTTAAATCTGTATGCATTAAAATCAGAGATACTCCTTCCTAATCGGTTTTGACAGTATCGTTTAATAAACAAATGTTTTTATTTAAAAAAGTAATTCATTCTGAGAAGGATTAATAAATCGACGTTTCCATCTCGCAAAAAGAGCATCCTGCTTGTTAAAATAATGTTTATAAGATTAGCAAATGTTTGTTACAACATTAAATTACAGAATAGCAATTCAACAATATCAAAATCGTTAATGTCTTGTCAATAGACAAAATAGTATACAGTGTATATATAGGATTGATTCCAGTAAACAGATATGATATAGATACTAGTGTTCAAATCAAAGAAAGTTGCTTTGCAGCTGAGATACCAGTCCTAACTCACTTTTTATACGCCCGTCAAAAATGACGGGACGTATTATGGAGATCTTCTCCTACAGTCGTTCAAACGTGGTAGGCTTAATTCTCATGACATGAAGTTGTGTTTTCATGAATGCCAGTTTGATTCGACACTATTTACTAGAGTTATGGCCCTTTGGAACTTCGTATCTGATGCAATTGTAGAAAACGTCGATTTTTGTGTGTTTTCTTCGATTCCTCTAACATTTGGTATGGCACTTCAAAATTCAAAAAGATATAGTGTTTACACATATTACGGGTTTTGTTGAGTTATTTAAACTTTTCGCGTAACAGCATTGCAAAAGCTGCGATTGCAAAATATAGGCATTAAGTAGAAAATGCATTTCTGTCGTAAACTGTTGTTTGTCCAGAGTTTTCAACCGATATTTTTCATACTTGGTAGGCTAAATCATCATAACATGAAGTTGTGTTTACCTGAACGACATTTTGATTCAACAATATTTACTAGAGTTATGACCCTTTGGAACTTCGTATCTGATGCAATTTCGGATATTATGTAGAAAATGTCAGAACTTTTTTTGCGTTTCCATACCATTATACTTCCGATAAGGTACGACAGGCGTAGCATGCCCCCGCTTGCGGTGTTTTTGTTATTTGATAGTTAAATATCTAAACAGTGTGGAAATCAGGCTTCTCCTGGCATTTAGTACAAGTAAAGTGTACTTTGCTCTGATGTAAAGGCAAACGTTGGGCCGCGTGGTTGCAATTATGTCACTATATTGTCATTTCGATACATGATGTTGTCATTGTGAATATTTTGTCCGCATCTTAATGGGGATTTATGGAAAAGGAGTATATGTGGTGAGTGGGGGTGGGGAGCGTAGGGGGGGGGGGGGGGGGTTCACGGGTGTTTGAATACCTGACACCAATTTCATGTTATAAACTTAATGAATGAATATATCTAAGAACATACTTTAATACTCGTGATGAGTTTATGACCGAGTTGGTTTCGCGTGCGATTATTTGAATTGATCGCGTGAGAAAAATGATTGTCATGTGATGACACCAGCCATTTAGGTACGCTGTTTCAGCACAGGTCTATCCAATCAGACCCGTTGTTGCACTTCCCTGTCCGTACATTGTACGTATCACGCGCTTGTTTCGGTACAAATTACTCACAACATTGTATAATTTGAGAAAAAACCAGTGTTACTTTGGTATCGTAAATACGATTTTGGCCGAGAAAAAATCAGTTCCTGTCCGTCACAACCTGTATTGTTGTCCTATATAGACGGAAATGGTTGTATACGTGGATAACATCTCTTTATATCACATTAAAACGGAGATTGCGCCCCTACACGCTGTACCCTCGGTACACTTAGGAAGGAAGTCAACTCGACGGCCGGGTTCCGGGATTCAATTTCCGGAAATGGTATGACAACAGGAGGTTATTGAACGTTATTAGGGGGGATTGTTGCTGGAAAGGTTAATCACAAAAGGGCGCGAATTCTCACGAACTCTCGCAGTCAAGAAAGCTGAATGTGACAAATATACATGTGTTGTACGGAGATACTTCCTCTTTCATCACCAAGTGATAGTTATGGCAAATACTGCCAACTACAAAGTGGTTGTAAAAACAGGGGACCGGAAACGGGCAGGGACAGACGCTAATGTCAACGTCATATTCCACTGTGATGACGGACGTCGGACAAAGAAACACTGGTTGTGGCACGTTTTTAAGGACGACTTTGAGCGGGGACACACGGACACGTTCTCCTTTCGTGACGCTCCCCTTTCTAGTTTGGATACATTGGAGATGTGGAGGGACGACTGTGGGATCAGTAGCTGTTGGTTCGTTGATACTGTGGCTGTATGGAGTGACGTCACGCGGTGTAACTTTGTCTTTCCTATATTTCGGTGGATCCGACCTAACTATCATTACAAAATCCGTCACTTGGACACGTCATTGCCACAGAACGATCCCTATCGGATCCAGCGGGACATCGAGTTGGAGGAGAAGAGACGACTGTACGAAATTAATGTAAAAGTTCTGAGTGGTCTTGTTGCGGTAATTATACATACCTATGTTATATATATACAATAATTATACATACATGTACCTATGTTATATATTTACAATGTGCTACTGAAGTTTAAAGTTTATCTCAGGTGTGTTATGTTGATATTCACGTCGGGGAATCTCGTGGTCTGCAGTTGGTGAGTAACACAAATATGAAATGGCGGCCGCCAGTGTTGAAGTTGAAAATAGAGGTAAGACACTGAAAGTACTCATTACGTGACATAGTGACGATCATATACCATACTGAATTCTGGACATATCGATACCTCATTTTTGCTGCAACCGTCCGTAGTTTTCTGTAACATTCTGACCAAAGCTTTGAATCGGCGCACTTATCCTCGAACGAGGGGTGGTGGCTTACACGAACATTTACTATTTCTTACGTTTTTTTTGTCTAGACAAGCTCTTTGGCTACAAAACTGATCGTTGCAGAAAGCAACGGTCTGAAGTTGATAGAAAAAGTCGTTGGAAGTTTATAGGGAAAGTCGTCAATAGTTTATAGAGAAAGTCGTCAATGGTTTATAGGGAAAGTCGTCAATAGTTTATAGGGAAAGTCGTCAATAGTTTATAGGGAAAGTCGTCAATAGTTTATAGGGAAAGTCGTCGGTAGTTTATAGAGAAAGTCGTCAATGGTTTATAGAGAAAGTCGTCAATAGTTTATAGGGAAAGTCGTCAATAGTTTATAGGGAAAGTCGTCAATGGTTTATAGGGAAAGTCGTCAATAGTTTATAGGGAAAGTCGTCAATAGTTAATAGGGAAAGTCGTCAATAGTTTATAGGGAAAGTCGTCGGTAGTTTATAGGGAAAGTCGTCAATAGTTTATAGGGAAAGCCGTCAATAGTTTATAGGGAAAGTCGTCAATAGTTTTATAGGGAAAGTCGTCAATGGTTTATAGAGAAAGTCGTCTATAGTTTATAGAGAAAGTCGTCAATAGTTTATAGAGAAAGTCGTCAATAGTTAATAGGGAAAGTCGTCAATAGTTTATAGAGAAAGTCGTCAATAGTTAATAGGGAAAGTCGTCAATAGTTTATAGAGAAAGTCGTCAATAGTTTATAGGGAAAGTCGTCTATAGTTTATAGGGAAAGTCGTCAATAGTTTATAGAGAACGTCGTCAATAGTTTTATAGAGAAAGTCGTCAATAGTTTATAGAGAAAGTCGTCAATAGTTTTATAGAGAAAGTCGTCAATAGTTTATAGAGAAAGTCGTCAATAGTTTATAGAGAAAGTCGTCAATAGTTTTATAGAGAAAGTCGTCAATAGTTTATAGAGAAAGTCGTCAATAGTTTATAGGGAAAGTCGTCTATAGTTTATAGGGAAAGTCGTCGGTAGTTTATAGGGAAAGTCGTCTATAGTTTATAGGGAAAGTCGTCAATAGTTTATAGAGAAAGTCGTCAATAGTTTATAGAGAAAGTCGTCAATAGTTTATAGAGAAAGTCGTCAATAGTTAATAGGGAAAGTCGTCAATAGTTTATAGAGAAAGTCGTCAATAGTTAATAGGGAAAGTCGTCAATAGTTTATAGAGAAAGTCGTCAATAGTTTATAGGGAAAGTCGTCTATAGTTTATAGGGAAAGTCGTCAATAGTTTATAGAGAACGTCGTCAATAGTTTTATAGAGAAAGTCGTCAATAGTTTATAGAGAAAGTCGTCAATAGTTTTATAGAGAAAGTCGTCAATAGTTTATAGAGAAAGTCGTCAATAGTTTATAGAGAAAGTCGTCAATAGTTTTATAGAGAAAGTCGTCAATAGTTTATAGAGAAAGTCGTCAATAGTTTATAGGGAAAGTCGTCTATAGTTTATAGGGAAAGTCGTCGGTAGTTTATAGGGAAAGTCGTCTATAGTTTATAGGGAAAGTCGTCAATAGTTTATAGAGAAAGTCGTCAATAGTTTATAGAGAAAGTCGTCAATAGTTTATAGAGAAAGTCGTCGGTAGTTTATAGGGAAAGTCGTCTATAGTTTATAGAGAAAGTCGTCAGTAGTTTATAGAGAAAGTCGTCAATAGTTTATAGGGAAAGTCGTCTATAGTTTATAGGGAAAGTCGTCAATAGTTTATAGAGAAAGTCGTCGGTAGTTAATAGAGAAAGTCGTCAATAGTTTATAGAGAAAGTCGTCTATAGTTTATAGAGAAAGTCGTCTATAGTTTATAGAGAAAGTCGTCGGTAGTTTATAGAGAAAGTCGTCAATAGTTAATAGGGAAAGTCGTCAATAGTTTATAGGGAAAGTCGTCGGTAGTTAATAGGGAAAGTCGTCAATAGTTTATAGAGAAAGTCGTCAATAGTTTATAGGGAAAGTCGTCAATAGTTTTATAGAGAAAGTCGTCAATAGTTTATAAAGAAAGTCGTCAATAGTTTATAGAGAAAGTCGTCAATAGTTTATAGGGAAAGTCGTCAATGGTTTATAGGGAAAGTCGTCGGTAGTTTATAGGGAAAGTCGTCAATAGTTTATAGGGAAAGTCGTCAATAGTTTATAGGGAAAGTCGTCGGTAGTTTATAGAGAAAGTCGTCGGTAGTTTATAGGGCAAGTCGTCAGTAGTTTATAGAGAAAGTCGTCAATAGTTTATAGGGAAAGTCGTCAATAGTTTATAGGGAAAGTCGTCAATAGTTTATAGAGAAAGTCGTCAATAGTTTATAGAGAAAGTCGTCAATAGTTTATAGAGAAAGTCGTCAATAGTTTATAGAGAAAGTCGTCAATAGTTTATAGGGAAAGTCGTCAATAGTTTATAGAGAAATTCGTCAATAGTTTATAGGGAAAGTCGTCGGTAGTTTATAGAGAAAGTCGTCAATAGTTTATAGAGAAAGTCGTCAATAGTTTATAGGGAAAGTCGTCAATAGTTTATAGGGAAATTCGTCAATAGTTTATAGGGAAAGTCGTCGGTAGTTTATAGAGAAAGTCGTCAATAGTTTATAGAGAAAGTCGTCTATAGTTTATAGAGAAAGTCGTCAATAGTTTATAGAGAAAGTCGTCAATAGTTTATAGAGAAAGTCGTCAATAGTTTATAGGGAAAGTCGTCAATAGTTTATAGGGAAAGTCGTCAATAGTTTATAGAGAAAGTCGTCGGTAGTTTATAGGGAAAGTCGTCAATAGTTTATAGAGACAGTCGTCAATAGTTTATAGAGAAAGTCGTCGGTAGTTTATAGGGAAAGTCGTCGGAAGTTTATAGAGAAAGTCGTCAATAGTTTATAGGGAGAGTCGTAAATACTTTATAGAGAAAGTCGTCAATAGTTTATTGGGAAAGTCGTCAATAGTTTATAGGGAAAGTCGTCAATAGTTTATAGAGAAAGTCGTCAATAGTTTATAGAGAAAGTCGTCTATAGTTTATAGAGAAAGTCGTCAATAGTTTATAGGGAAAGTCGTCAAAAGTTTATAAGGAAAGTCGTCAATAGTTTATAGAGAAAGTCGTCAATAGTTTATAGAGAAAGTCGTCAATAGTTTATAGGGAAAGTCGTCAATAGTTTATAGGGAAAGTCGTCGGTAGTTTATAGAGAAAGTCGTCAATAGTTTATAGAGAAAGTCGTCAATAGTTTATAGGGAAAGTCGTCGGTAGTTTATAGGGAAAGTCGTCAGTAGTTTATAGAGAAAGTCGTCGGTAGTTTATAGGGAAAGTCGTCGGAAGTTTATAGAGAAAGTCGTCAATAGTTTATAAAGAAAGTCGTCAATAGTTTATAGGGAAAGTCGTCTATAGTTTATAGGGAAAGTCGTCAGTAGTTTATAGAGACAGTCGTCAATAGTTAATAGGGAAAGTCGTCAATAGTTTATAGAGAAAGTTTTCGGTAGTTTATAGGGAAAGTCGTCTATGGTTTATAGGGAAAGTCGTCAGTAGTTTATAGAGAAAGTTTTCGGTAGTTTATAGGGAAAGTCGTCGGAAGTTTATAGAGAAAGTCGTCGGTAGTTTATAGAGAAAGTTTTCGGTAGTTTATAGGGAAAGTCGTCGGAAGTTTATAGAGAAAGTCGTCGGTAGTTTATAGGGCAAGTCGTCAGTAGTTTATAGGGAAAGTCGTCAATAGTTAATAGGGAAAGTCGTCAATGGTTTATAGAGAAAGTCGTCAATAGTTTATAGGGAAAGTCGTCAATAGTTTATAGGGAAAGTCGTCAATAGTTAATAGGGAAAGTCGTCAATGGTTTATAGAGAAAGTCGTCAATAGTTTATAGGGAAAGTCGTCGGTAGTTAATAGGGAAAGTCGTCAATAGTTTATAGGGAAAGTCGTCAATAGTTTATAGGGAAAGTCGTCAATAGTTTATAGGGAAAGTCGTCAATAGTTTATAGGGAAAGTCGTCAATAGTTTATAAGGAAAGTCGTCAATAGTTTATAGGGAAAGTCGTCAATAGTTTATAGGGAAAGTCGTCAATAGTTTATAGGGAAAGTCGTCGGTAGTTTATAGGGACAGTCGTCAATAGTTTATAGAGAAAGTCGTCAATAGTTTATAGAGAAAGTCGTCAATAGTTAATAGGGAAAGTCGTCAATAGTTTATAGGGAAAGTCGTCGGTAGTTAATAGGGAAAGTCGTCAATAGTTTATAGAGAAAGTCGTCAATAGTTTATAGGGACAGTCGTCAATAGTTTATAGAGAAAGTCGTCAATAGTTTATAGAGAAAGTCGTCTATAGTTTATAGGGAAAGTCGTCAATAGTTTATAGGGAAAGTCGTCGGTAGTTAATAGGGAAAGTCGTCAATAGTTTATAGAAAAAGTCGTCAATAGTTTATAGGGAAAGTCGTCAATAGTTAATAGGGAAAGTCGTCAATAGTTTATAGGGAAAGTCGTCAGTAGTTTATAGGGAAAGTCGTCAATAGTTTATAGGGAAAGTCGTCAATAGTTTATAGAGAAAGTCGTCAATAGTTTGTAGGGAAAGTCGTCAATAGTTAATAGGGAAAGTCGTCAATAGTTTATAGGGAAAGTCGTCAATAGTTTATAGAGAAAGTCGTCAATAGTTTATAGAGAAAGTCGTCAATAGTTTATAGAGAAAGTCGTCAATAGTTTATAGGGAAAGTCGTCAATAGTTTATAGGGAAAGTCGTCAATAGTTTATAGGGAAAGTCGTCAATAGTTTATAGGGACAGTCGTCAATAGTTTATAGGGAAAGTCGTCAATAGTTTATAGGGCAAGTCGTCAATAGTTTATAGAGACAGTCGTCGGTAGTTTATAGAGAAAGTCGTCTATAGTTTATAGCGGAAGTCGTCAATAGTTTATAGGGAAAGTCGTCAATAGTTTATAAGGAAAGTCGTCAATAGTTTATAGGGACAGTCGTCAATAGTTTATAGGGAAAGTCGTCAATAGTTTATAGGGACAGTCGTCAATAGTTTATAGGGAAAGTCGTCAATAGTTTATAGAGAAAGTCGTCAATAGTTTATAGGGCAAGTCGTCAATAGTTTATAGAGAAAGTCGTCAATAGTTAATATGGAAAGTCGTCAATAGTTTATAGAGAAAGTCGTCAATAGTTTATAAGGACAGTCGTCAATAGTTTATAGAGAAAGTCGTCAATAGTTTATAGGGACAGTCGTCAATAGTTTATAGGGAAAGTCGTCAATAGTTTATAGGGACAGTCGTCAATAGTTTATAGGGAAAGTCGTCAATAGTTTATAGGGACAGTCGTCAATAGTTTATAGGGAAAGTCGTCGGTAGTTTATAGAGAAAGTCGTCTATAGTTTATAGGGAAAGTCGTCAATAGTTTATAGGGAAAGTCGTCAGTAGTTAATAGGGAAAGTCGTCAATAGTTTATAGGGAAAGTCGTCAATAGTTTATAGGGAGGGTCGTCAATAGTTTATAGGGAAAGTCGTCTATAGTTTATAGAGAAAGTCGTCGGTAGTTTATAGGGAAAGTCGTCAATAGTTTATAGAGAAAGTCGTCAATAGTTTATAGGGAAAGTCGTCAATAGTTTATAGGGAAAGTCGTCAATAGTTTATAGGGAAAGTCGTCAATAGTTTATAGAGAAAGTCGTCAATAGTTTATAGAGAAAGTCGTCAATAGTTTATAGGGAAAGTCGTCAATAGTTTATAGGGAAAGTCGTCAATAGTTTATAGAGAAAGTCGTCAATAGTTTATAGGGAAAGTCGTCAATAGTTTATAGGGAAAGTCGTCAATAGTTTATAGGGAAAGTCGTCAATAGTTTATAGGGAAAGTCGTCAATAGTTTATAGGGAAAGTCGTCAATAGTTTATAGAGAAAGTCGTCAATAGTTTATAGGGAAAGTCGTCAATAGTTTATAGGGAAAGTCGTCAATAGTTTATAGGGAAAGTCGTCAATAGTTTATAGGGAAAGTCGTCAATAGTTTATAGAGAAAGTCGTCAATAGTTTATAGAGAAAGTCGTCAATAGTTTATAGGGAAAGTCGTCAATAGTTTATAGAGAAAGTCGTCAATAGTTAATAGAGAAAGTCGTCAATAGTTTATAGGGAAAGTCGTCAATAGTTAATAGAGAAAGTCGTCAATAGTTTATAGGGAAAGTCGTCGGTAGTTTATAGGGAAAGTCGTCAATAGTTTATAGGGAAAGTCGTCGGTAGTTTATAGAGAAAGTCGTCAATAGTTTATAGAGAAAGTCGTCAATAGTTTATAGGGAAAGTCGTCAATAGTTTTTTCAGTTCGGTGGCACTAAGAACTTGAACCACGAGGTCCTGGTGTGTTATTTAGTTTGAAATAAGGGCTAGGGTTAAAAGTTCCGGCACCGTGCATTGAACCATCACGTTCATTCACTTAAGAATTATAAGTGAAATACGGCCCTCCACTAGAGTCTGATATAGACGCCAAGCCTGTATTGAGGGTGAACCGTAACATAATTATTATAAACACTCACCATACCAAAGGGGGGATCCTCATACACTTGACGTTCCGTGACCCCCTCAGCCCCCCCCCCCCCCCCCCCCCAGCACAACCTATACCACGCATATATACAATCACCCGGTGTAATTGGGTGTTTTATAGATCAATACCAACGGATTTTTATAAACTAACATAACAGATGTGAATTTAACGTATTTATTAGTTATTAGTTGTATATTTCTATGTTGCCTTTCGAAATATTTCAAAAGATGTAAGGTATGGGGATTAAAGAATCTATATTCCCCCGAAACGGAAATTTGATGAACACAGAGGAATATATTAGTCCTGAGAGCTGGGTCGTGACATGCAGAACGTTAACATTTCTTAAGCAAGATTTTATTATATACAGTGATCAATCTACAATTATTTTTCACGGATCCTTTTCATTTGTATTGCCAAAACAATGGGTCCCACAATATTAAATTTAACCATTTTTGGAAATTCAATAAGTCCTTTCGTGAATGCAGGATGCGCATGTAGATGTATCACTGGCTATAGATTGCGTACAAGATGGAACAACACAGGACACTGCGCATATTGGTAGAATCAGAGGGAACAGGATTGACAGCGGACTATTTAACTCCGAAAAAAACCCCCATTGAATCGATCAGAATAGCCGTTCCGTGGTGTCTGAGACGATAGGGAGAGTATGAAGTGGGAGCGAGGTGTTTAGATACTAGAGACCAGACCTGATAATGACCGTACGTGGAAGTTCTGAAGCTCTAGCGTTTCAGGTCATTTAAACGTTTTCTTGCTCTGTTGGAACAAACTATATTACAGAAGATAGTTTGTTCCAACAGAAACTCCGACATAGGAAATGGGGACAAAATTCAGGAAATGAAGCCCAGACGTTGTATTAAAGACAATATGGGATAATCAAATTGGACGTTCCCGGGGGAGCAGAATTGACGGGAAAGACTTTTATCTAATCCTGTCGCGACAGCGTCGTACACTACACTCTAGTGCCCTGTCTGTTGATTATATAGGGTGTAGGGTTAAAGTATTTTTAAACATCACATTTAACTGTAGGTACCACCTTGTCGGTCATGTGATTGGTATTGATCGCATGTACAGGAGAGGTCTGGGTAAACCGGATTTCCTTTATATGTAGCAGTAGACGGGATACCTGGGTACATGTGAATGACTGGAGATGACACGTGCGGTTAGACAGCGTACGAGTGTTCTGTGACTTGAAACTTCTGTCGTCTGTTTACTGTGGACCGTGTCTATGACTGTATTAGCGGTGTATACAGGTGTACAGTTTTACACAGGTGTGTCCTTTGACAAGTCTTTTTCGATAGGCTAGCGTCATGGGGAACTGTATAGGGACGAAAGAGAGCACGGACTTTTATGTGTACGTCCGGACAGGTGACCGGAAGGGAGCCGGAACTGACGCAAACGTAACCATAATTCTGTATGACCAAAATGGCGGGAAATCCAAAGAGTACCCACTTGATAACTGGTTTCGAAATGACTTTGAAAGTGGCTGTACGGATACATTCTCCGTCAAAAACTTGAAACATTTTGAGTGTGTGACTAAGGTGGAGTTTTGGCGGGACAGCAGTGGTTTGGGGGATGCTTGGTATGTAGATAGGGTAATGGTGGAGAGCAAGTCTACCAAACGGATGTTCGTCTTCCCCGTGTATCGCTGGATAAAACCAGGATACCACTACGTCATCAAACATCTCGACACGTCATTGCCCCAGTTCGATGACAATAAGGACCAAAGGACGATGGAACTGGCGGACAAGCAGGAGCTTTATTCTATCGGATTCAAGGGCAGGGGCATGCCCGCTCAGGTAGCCATGACAACAGGCTCCGTTTTCATCAATGGTCCTTAAATCCTTAAATCTCTCCATATGAAACTGTTACAGAGGGCTTCTGTAACGCTTCCCTATATGGATATTTTTTAAGCTGAGAAACATTGACGAAACCGGAGTCTGGTCCCTGCTAAACACTTGTCAAGTATACTTTGCTTTACCTGAAAAAAATCGTAGTTCTGTCCTTGTTTTCCCATATAGAATTGGGTTTGCTTTGAATCTGATGTAAACAGTTCCAGTGACAAGGAGTGCACACTTTTTTTGTACGCCGCGCCAAATTAGTAAACAAGGCAGGCTTATACATGTCTGTTATATAGTACACATGCACTCGCGAACGTCAATTAAATATTATTATACTTAGAAATATGTGTCGAGGATTATTGAATTTAAGTACTTTGATATTGATTGAAAGGTATTGGTACCGAAAACGGTTAATCGGTGATCAGCTATAGTATACTGCATATAAATAAAATACCGTGCACCTTTAATGCTGTGTAATCAGTATAAGGTGGTATAAACAGTCCAGGTCGCACACCTGTTAGTTTAGGAAGTATCAATGTATTAGACGGGAGACGCCACGTGTTTACCCCTGCCTAGCTCGTACAACAGACCGACAGGACTTGTCAGTGCTACCGACATTTACTGTCTAACAAGTTCCTGCTATTTTTTTACAGTCATGTTTGTCTTTAAACGTTTGTTTACATAGCAACACCTGTCTTTGTATATCACACTTGTACATTTTGACAGTTTTACGTCCCATGGCCTACGCCCTTTCGGTGGACGATGAATAAGAGGATTTAAGTCCTATTATATAGCCCCCTCTTGTCACTTACTCAGTCGTCATCAATAGTCACCGTGTTATGATTGTCATGATCACAGTGATGTGATAACTTAGTCTGTGTTATGATTGTCATGATCACAGGGATGTGATAAGTTAGTCTGTGTTATGATTGTCATGATCACAGGGATGTGATAACTTAGTCAGTGTTATGATTGTCATGATCACAGGGATGTGATAACTTAGTCAGTGTTATGATTGTCATGATCACAGGGATGTGATAACTTAGTCTGTGTTATGATTGTCATGATCACAGGGATGTGATAACTTAGTCAGTGTTATGATTGTCATGATCACAGGGATGTGATAACTTAGTCTGTGTTATGATTGTCATGATCACAGGGATGTGATAACTTAGTCAGTGTTATGATTGTCATGATCACAGGGATGTGATAACTTAGTCTGTGTTATGATTGTCATGATCACAGGGATGTGATAACTTAGTCAGTGTTATGATTGTCATGATCACAGGGATGTGATAACTTAGTCAGTGTTATGATTGTCATGATCACAGGGATGTGATAACTTAGTCAGTGTTATGATTGTCATGATCACAGGGATGTGATAACTTAGTCTGTGTTATGATTGTCATGATCACAGGGATGTGATAACTTAGTCTGTGTTATGATTGTCATGATCACAGGGATGTGATAACTTAGTCAGTGTTATGATTGTCATGATCACAGGGATGTGATAACTTAGTCTGTGTTATGATTGTCATGATCACAGGGATGTGATAACTTAGTCAGTGTTATGATTGTCATGATCACAGGGATGTGATAACTTAGTCTGTGTTATGATTGTCATGATCACAGGGATGTGATAACTTAGTCAGTGTTATAATTGTCATGATCACAGGGATGTGATAACTTAGTCAGTGTTACGATTGTCATGATCACAGGGATGTGATAACTTAGTCAGTGTTACGATTGTCATTATCGGAGGGACTTCAGAACTCAAACAGTATCAGGATAATACTGTGTTATGCTTCCTAATTCTCTGGTCCCTATGTGTATGATTTGTTTGGGGGTATGATATATTGAGAACAACATTGAAGAGGAGAGTGATTATGTACAGACTGTACTGTAGGGACAGGGGTTGAATTACTTTCTTTTTGACAATCTAAATGTGGATCTGACATGAAAAAAGATTTATTACAACAGACAAGATGCAGTTGTTGTGTTGTGATGTAATACTGGTGAAGTCCTGCATATCTCTGATTACCAACCCCGATACCACGATACCACACCGATACCACACCGTGCATCACAATACACATTGACAAGCAATAGAGAAATAGATTGTCTATCATAAACATTGTTACATAGAAAATTGTTTATTCCTGAGAAAAATCCAGCTGTGGAAATGGTGGACAACCTGTATTTTAGTTTCTATAGAAGATTGTGATGATGTAGTAAATGCCCACAAACCTGTATTTTAGTTTCTATAGAAAGTTGTGGTGATGTAGTAAATGCCCATAAACCTATACTTAAGTATCTATAGAGGGTTGTGGTGATGTAGTAAATGCCCACAAACATGTATTTTAGTTTATATAGAAGGTTTTGCTTAGTTTCTATAGAAGAGTGTGTTTAGTTTCTATAGAAGGTTTATGTGATGTAGTAAATGCCCACAAACCTGTAGTTTAGTTTCTATAGAAGGTTGTGTTTAGTTTCTATAGAAGATTGTAGTGATGTAGTAAATGCCCACAAACCTGTATTTTAGTTTCTATAGAAGGTTGTGTTTAGTTTCTATAGAAGGCTGTGGTAATGTAGTAAATGCCCACAAACCTGCACTTTAGTTTCTATAGAAGGTTGTGGTGATATAGTAAATGCCCACAAACCTGTATTTTAGTTTCTATAGAAGGTTGTGTTTAGTTTCTATAGAAGATTGTAGTGATGTAGTAAATGCCTACAAACCTGTATTTTAGTTTCTATAGAAGGTTGTGGTAATGTAGTAAAAGCCCACAAACCTGCATTTTAGTTTCTATAGAAGGTTGTGTTTAGTTTCTATAGAAGGTTGTGTTTAGTTTCTATATAAGGTTGTGGTAATGTAGTAAATGCCCACAAACCTACATTTTAGTTTCTATAGAAGGTTGTGTTTAGTTTCTATAGAAGGTTGTGTTTAGTTTCTATAAAAGATTGTGATGATGTAGTAAATGCCCACAAACCTGTATTTTAGTTTCTATAGAAGGTTGTGTTTAGTTTCTATATAAGGTTGTGGTAATGTAGTAAATGCCCACAAACCTGCATTTTAGTTTCTATAGAAGATTGTGATGATGTAGTAAATGCCCACAAACCTGTATTTTAGTTTCTATAGAAGATTGTGGTGATGTAGTAAATGCCCACAAACCTGTATTTTAGTTTCTATAGAAGGTTGTGTTTGGTTTCTATAGAAGATTGTGATGATGTAGTAAATGCCCACAAACCTGTATTTTAGTTTCTATAGAAGGTTGTGTTTAGTTTCTATATAAGGTTGTGGTAATGTAGTAAATGCCCACAAACCTGCATTTTAGTTTCTATAGAAGATTGTGGTGATGTAGTAAATGCCCACAAACCTGTATTTTAGTTTCTATAGAAGGTTGTGTTTAGTTTCTATATAAGGTTGTGGTAATGTAGTAAATGCCCACAAAACTGTATTTTAGTTTCTATAGAAGGTTGTGTTTAGTTTCTATAGAAGGTTGTGTTTAGTTTCTATATAAGGTTGTGGTAATGTAGTAAATGCCCACAAACCTGCATTTTAGTTTCTATAGAAGGTTGTGTTTAGTTTCTATATAAGATTGTGGTGATGTAGTAAATGCCCACAAACCTGTATTTTAGTTTCTATAGAAGGTTGTGTTTAGTTTCTATAGAAAGTTGTGTTTAGTTTCTATGTAAGGTTGTGGTAATGTAGTAAATGCCCACAAACCTGTATTTTATTTTCTATAGAAGGTTGTGTTTAGTTTCTATATAAGGTTGTGGTAATGTAGTAAATGCCCACAAATCTGTATTTTAGTTTCTATAGAAGGTTGTGTTTAGTTTCTATAGAAGGTTGTGTTTAGTTTCTATAGAAGGTTGTAGTGATGTAGTAAATGCCCACAAACCTGTATTTTAGTTTCTATAGAAGATTGTGATGATGTAGCAAATGCCCACAAACCTGTATTTTAGTTTCTATAGAAGGTTGTGTTTAGTTTCTATAGAAGGTTGTGTTTAGTTTCTATAGAAGATTATGATGATGTAGTAGATGCCCACAAACCTGTATTTTAGTTTCTATAGAAGGTTGTGGTGATGTAGTAAATGCCAACTAGCAACTCCTGAATACAACTTGTTCTTGGTGTTATTTTAAGAGTGTAGGGTGTGTCGAGGTTGGCCCTATGACCTTTGTGTTGGTGATGATAATACAACTTTGTTTATATCATGTACAAACATTCTGCATGTCGTGTTGCCAAAAAAAGCCACAAATAAAAAAAACGTAGCTTCATTACATCGTTCATCGAATTGGTTAACACAATTCATATGAAATTTTTGTATCAATTAATTCATCATTGTTTGGCGCTTGTTACAAAGCGGTATTTGATAAGGTAACGACCATGTTCCTATTGGCCCGAGCATGTTCCGGCTCCGCCTGGTTATAATGATACCCATGTTGTGTTGGCGGCAGCTGGTTTATACTTATCCTATTTTTATGTTGCAGGTGAAACAAATTCCAGATGATGAACAGTTTTCCTTTGATTACAAAGTAAGTAACATTAACATTTGTTGTAGAATTGTTATATTCCAGCAGGGTCGTGAAAACTTGTTAGTACAGCTCTATAAAGACCTAAACTATATAGATCTAATCTAAAGACCTAAACTATAGACCTAAACTATAGACCTAAACCATATAGACCTAAACTATAGACCTAAATTATATAGACCTAAACACTATATAGACCTAAACTATATAGACCTAAACACTATATAGACCTAAACAATATAGACCTAAACTATAGACCTAAATTATATAGACCTAAACACTATATAGACCTAAACTATATAGACCTAAACACTGTATAGACCTAAACTATATAGACCTAAACACTATATAGACCTAAACTATATAGACCTAAACACTATATAGACCTAATTCTATATAGATCTAAAACTATATAGACCTAATTCTATATAGATCTAAACACTATATAGACCTAAACTATATAGATCTAAACACTATATAGACCTAAACACTATATAGACCTAATTCTATATAGATCTAAACACTATATAGACCTAATTCTATATAGATCTAAACACTATATAGACCTAAACTATATAGATCTAAACACTATATAGACCTAAACTATATAGACCTAAACACTATATAGACCTAAACAATATAGATCTAAACACTATATAGACCTAAACTATATAGACCTTAACACTATATAGACCTAATTCTATATAGATCTAAAACTATATAGACCTAAACAATATAGATCTAAACACTATATAGACCTAAACTATATAGACCTAAACACTATATAGACCTAATTCTATATAGATCTAAAACTATATAGACCTAAACTATATAGATCTAAACACTATATAGACCTAAACAATATAGATCTAAACACTATATAGACCTAAACTATATAGACCTTAACACTATATAGACCTAATTCTATATAGATCTAAAACTATATAGACCTAAACTATATAGATCTAAACACTATATAGACCTAAACTATATAGACCTAAACACTATATAGACCTAATTCTATATAGACCTAAACTATATAGACCTAAACACTATTAAAAAACTAAATGTCAGAATACTTGTTTGACTATTTATGTAATGTATCACCAAATTGTACACGTATTTTAACTGTGGTAGCGGGTTTTTTTTAAAATAATTTCCACGGTACAAACTACTTGCATAATGCTGTGCAAAAAAAAACAGCATTTGAGAGAAAAGTTTTCTTGAATTACCTTCTTAATAGAAGACCCAAGGTCATTCATTCAAGTTTAGTGATTGCACCAAAGCCGTAGGAAACACCTTTTAGCAACCACATTTTTTCCTGTAGGTATTAAGATGCTTCTATTCATGCAGAATGCATATTTTATTGAATTGATATAAATTAATGATAACAAAATATATGTATGATCACGGACTTCGATAATCTAATCTAAGTCCGTGTTATGATGTACTGCTATATAAAACAAACCCTGAAGCCAGGCTAGATGTATGACACGCGGTGTTTTGCTGACATAACATTTAGGTTGCAATAACATAAATTATACTAATAATAATGGACACAAACATTATTTGTGTACTATATATCCAAATCAGAAAGATTAATATCAGTTCATAAGCTGACGTCCCATATATGAATAAGTTCATTATTGTTTATCTCGTGGTTGAATAAGCATCATGAACCCAGTGTTCATCCATTCGGGATTTAAATGTTCTGACTACTGGTGACTAAGTAACTAAGGCATCTGAAAGGGAGTTCGAATGGTAAAACCTGCATAAATATTTCAAAATATGAATAACAAAAACGTTTTTTAACTATCAACATTAGGCCTATTCTACTTAAATAAGACTAATGAAATGACATTGATGTCAGCCAAATTGGGTCGATTGCTTGAGAAGAGTATTGATTTGAAATTCAATATAGAGGTGTTATTGCAGTCGTACATTTGTATTAACAACATATCTACTGATGTTGCTTACCTAATTCATGATTTTAAAAGATATTTGATTGAAGTCGCTTTTTAGTGAGACCGCTTGAGTTCCGTATTTTGTTTATTTGATCAAAAGATCTTGGAACGATAAATTATCTATTGCGGTATTTTGCAATACATTATGGCAACCGGATTATGTAATGATCAACACGATAAGAAAGCAATTTTGTCACATTCTCAGTTTTCTTCACAAGTGAAAAAGCCTCGTCGCGCATTTCCCTCGTGTTGCTGCCGAAAAAAACGCTTAAAATACCATTTTTACCTTTATTTCAAACATTCGAATGATCCGTAATGGCGTTTTCTAAATTTGAACCATTGTAAAATTTATCCAGATTCGTCATTTTTCTTTGACGCTAAAATTGGAGCGGTAATATTTTACTTTTACTTTTATTTTATTTTTCCAAAACAGGAGCGGTAAATCTGCCAAACAATAAATCAAATTGGTATGGCCTAATGTAATTATATTATGTATTCTCCTTCCACAGACATGATCTACAAGAATCTTTTTCCTCCAAAAATACACTTTAATGTATAGTTCCTAAAAATGTGTTTTGATGCTTAGGAAGATACTAGCATCCCTGTCAACCCTCCCTCATAGGAGGAAGACTCCCTCATGACCAAAATTTACCAATCTCCCTCGACATCTCCCTCATTTAAGTCCAAACTTACACAAACTCAAAATCTATGTCCTGTGGTCAAATGAGATTCTAATTATTGCAGGGTGTTTGTATAATGACCATAATAGGTGTCTGGATCAAATCAATAGATACTTTGTGGAGTTATTTTGATACAAAATAAGGGAAAGACAAATTGAGCAATGCAGTTTCAGTCCCATTTCACACACTTTCTCCCTCATTGGAAATGTGGAATGAGGGAGATCTCCCTCATTGGAAATGTGGAATGAGGGAGATCTCCCTCATTGGAAATGTGGAATGAGGGAAATCTCCCTCATTGGAAATATGGAATGAGGGAAATCTCCCTCATTGGAAATATGGAATGAGGGAAATCTCCCTCATTGGAAATATGGAATGAGGGAAATCTCCCTCATTGGAAATGTGGAATGAGGGAAATCTCCCTCATTGAAAATATGGAATGAGGGAAATCTCCCTCATTGGAAATGTGGAATGAGGGAGATCTCCCTCATTGGAAATGTGGAATGAGGGAGATCTCCCTCATTGGAAATGTGGAATGAGGGAAATCTCCCTCATTGGAAATGTGGAATGAGGGAGATCTCCCTCATTGGAAATGTGGAATGAGGGAAATCTCCCTCATTGGAAATATGGAATGAGGGAAATCTCCCTCATTGGAAATGTGGAATGAGGGAAATCTCCCTCATTGGAAATGTGGAATGAGGGAAATCTCTAGGATTCCTTCAGCTTCTTTTTTTAAAATTTAAGATGCTTGGACTTTATGAAACATATAGAATATTTGTTTTACAACTTGTTTCAAGAACTAAGTGGTTTTAATGTACGTTGTTTATTTTGGATAAAATGTTCCATCTGAGATGACTTAGCTACCAGCGCACACAATACTCAGCTGGTCAGTATAGTGTATAGGTGGTTTATAAGGCTTCAGTAACCACACACTTAGCCCGTCAGTATAGTGTATAGGTGGTTTATAGGGCTACAGTAACTTCACACTCCACTCACATCAAACCTGCACATGCATGAAATAATAAAAGTTTGTTGAATGAAATATTTGAGTGTGTGGTAAACAGGTGTATGTTATCTCAAGGAGATCTCGCTGATTCTATTTTAGTTTACTCATATTTACCCCAGTATCTCCCTCCCTAGAGCACCCTTCTCTGTATCCCTATTCCCTAGAGCCCCTTCGTTTAATCCCCCTCCCTTCCCTCTCTAGAGCCTCCTTCCCTGTATCTGCCTTCCTAGAGCCCCCTTCCTTTTATCCCCTCCCTCCCCTCTCTAGAGCCTCCTTCCCTGTATCTCCCTCCCTAGAGCCTCCTTCCTGTATCCCCCTCCCTAGAGCCCCCTTCCTTTTATCCCCTCCCTCCCCTCTCTAGAGCCTCCTTCCCAGTATCTCCCTCCCTAGAGCCCCCTCCCTGTATCTCCCTCCCTAGAGCTCCCTTGCCTGTATCCCCCTTCCTAGAGCGTCCTTGCCTGTATCCCCCTCCCTAGAGCTCCCCTCCCTGTATCCCCCTCCCTAGAGCGTCCTTGCCTGTATCCCCCTCCCTAGAGCTCCCTTCCCTGTATCCCCCTCCCTAGAGCCCCCTTCCCTGTATACTCCTCCCTGAAGCGCCTTTCCCCTGTATACTCCTCCCTAGAGCCCCCTTCACTGTATCTCCCTGCCTAGAGCTCCCTCCCCTGTATCCCCCTCCTAGAGCCCCATTCCCTGTATACCGCTCCCTAAAGCCCCCTTCCCTGTACCCCCCTCCCAGGGAGATCAAGGCGGTCTGATGAGGAAGTACATTGGAACTCCATGAAAAAATATGTATTTACATAGGAACATATAACCATGATTTCACCGTAGATAAACATGTCATATGTATGTAGTAAAGTTGTCTGGGGATGATAAACTGCTGATAAATCCCAGAAGATTCTTCCCATCTGATGAGTGTAATTGTGGGTTAATTGTATAGAAATCCAAGAAGAGGAAGGGGAGGATCATGGTGTTAAAACAATCACAGATTTCAGAAAATACATTATATTTTTTAAATTCAATTTTAGAAAATGCTTGTATTATTCTATAGGGATGTAAAATTATATAACTTCACATTAAAATGTTCCATATAGGTTTAATAATTACAGTAAAAATGACACATACAATGTAATTAAATGTTTCAAACATGCTGGAGGTATTTCTGTTAGTATTGACACTTAATTCAGTATTGAGTAGACTTACTCAAGCCCTTCCTTTTTCAATCAGTAATGTAAACAAGACTACAGAGAAATTCACCTTTCACTTCTGTTGAACGTTATACACTTGACATTGTAAGGAAGATCTTAACCAATGTTGCATGCTGTTTTGTTATCAAATTATTTATCGAACTATGCTTTTCAGTTCAACATATTTTTCAAGAATTAAGACCCTTTTTGTAAAATTAACTTTATGGCTTGATCAAACTTTGCACAATTGACCTTATTAGAGAATTCTGTACTTAGTTGTTCACTTAATGATTTAAATTAGTTTGGATTTGTCTACAACAATCATACCTTGACCAAAGGATTCAGGGGTACACATATTGTGGGTTATCATACCTTGACCAAAGGATTCAGGGGTACACATATTGTGGGTTATCATACCTTGACCAAAGGATTCAGGGGTATACATATTGTGGGTTATCATACCTTGGCCAAAGGATTCAGGGGTACACATATTGTGGGTTATCATACCTTGGCCAAAGGATTCAGGGGTATACATATTGTGGGTTATCATACCGTGGCCAAAGGATTCAGGGGTATACATATTGTGGGTTATCATACTTGGCCAAAGAATTCAGGGGTGCACATATTGTGGGTTATCATACCTTGGCCAAAGAATTCAGGGGTACACATATTGTGGGTTATCATACCTTGGCCAAAAAATTCAGGGGTACATATATTGTGGGTTATCATACCTTGGCCAAAGGATTCAGGGGTATACATATTGTGGGTTATCATACCTTGGCCAAAGGATTCAGGAGTACACATATTGTGGGTTATCATTCTTGGCCAAAGAATTCAGGAGTACACATATTGTGGGTTATCATACCTTGGCCAAAGGATTCAGGAGTACACATATTGTGGGTTATCATACTTGGCCAAAGAATTCAGGGGTACACATATTGTGGGTTATCATACCTTGGCCAAAGAATTCAGGGGTACACATATTGTGGGTTATCATACCTTGGCCAAAGGATTCAGGGGTATACATATTGTGGGTTATCATACCTTTGCCAAAGAATTTAGGGGTACACATATTGTGGGTTATCATACTTGGCCAAAGAATTTAGGGGTACACATATTGTGGGTTATCATACCTTGGCCAAAGGATTCAGGGGTATACATATTGTGGGTTATCATACCTCTGCCAAAGAATTCAGGGGTATACATGTTGTGGGTTATCATAACTTGGCCAAAGAATTTAGGGGTACACATATTGTGGGTTATCATACCTTGGCCAAAGAATTTAGGGGTACACATATTGTGGGTTATCATACCTTGGCCAAAGAATTTAGGGGTACACATATTGTGGGTTATCATAACTTGGCCAAAGGATTCAGGGGTACACATATTGTGGGTTATCATACCTTGGCCAAAGAATTCAGGGGTACACATATTGTGGGTTATCATAACTTGGCCAAAGAATTCAGGGGTACACATATTGTGGGTTATCATACCTTGGCCAAAGAATTTAGGGGTACACATATTGTGGGTTATCATACCTTGGCCAAAGAACTTAGGGGTACACATATTGTGGGTTATCATAACTTGGCCAAAGGATTCAGGGGTACACATATTGTGGGTTATCATAACTTGGCCAAAGGATTCAGGAGTACACATATTGTGGGTTATCATACTTGGCCAAATGATTCAGGGGTACACATATTGTGGGTTATCATACTTGGCCAAAGAATTCAGGGGTACACATATTGTGGGTTATCATACTTGGTCAAAGAATTTAGGGGTACACATATTGTGGGTTATCATACCTTGGTCAAAGGATTCAGGGGTACATATTGTGGGTTATCATACCTTGGCCAAAGAATTCAGGGATATACATATTGTGGGTTATCATAACTTGGTCAAAGAATTTAGGGGTATATATTATAGTTTGGGTTATCATACCTTGGCCAAAGAATTTAGGGGTACATATTATATTGTGGGTTATCATACCTTGGTCAAAGAATTCAGGGGTACACATATTGTGGGTTATCATACCTTGACCAAAGAATTCAGGAGTACACATATTGTGGGTTATCATACCTTGGCCAAAGGATTCAGGAGTACACATATTGTGGGTTATCATACCTTGGCCAAAGGATTCAGGAGTACACATATTGTGGGTTATCATACCTTGGCCAAAGAATTTAGGGGTATACATTTGTGGGTTATCATACTTGGCCAAAGAATTCAGGAGTACACATATTGTGGGTTATCATACCTTGGTCAAGGAATTCAGGGGTACACATATTGTTGGTTATCATACTTGGCCAAAGGATTCAGGGGTACACATATTGTGGGTTATCATACCTTGGCCAAAGAATTCAGGGGTACACATATTGTGGGTTATCATACCTTGGCCAAAGAATTCAGGGGTACACATATTGTGGGTTATCATACCTTGGTCAAAGAATTCAGGGGTATACATATTGTGGATTATCATACCTTGGCCAACGGATTCA
This sequence comes from Mimachlamys varia, assembly GCA_947623455.1. Classification (NCBI taxonomy): domain Eukaryota; kingdom Metazoa; phylum Mollusca; class Bivalvia; order Pectinida; family Pectinidae; genus Mimachlamys; species Mimachlamys varia. Next base: position 17,827,391 of record OX392537.1, on the reverse strand, counting down.
GGGGTACACATATTGTGGGTTATCATACCTTGGTCAAAGGATTCAGGGGTACACATATTGTGGGTTATCATACCTTGGTCAAAGGATTCAGGAGTACACATATTGTGGGTTATCATACTTGGCCAAAGGATTTAGGGGTACACATATTGTGGGTTATCATACCTTGGTCAAAGAATTCAGGGGTACACATATTGTGGGTTATCATACTTGGCCAAAGAATTCAGGGGTACACATATTGTGGGTTATCATACTTGGCCAAAGAATTCAGGGATATACATATTGTGGGTTATCATAACTTGGTCAAAGAATTTAGGGGTACATATTATAGTTTGGGTTATCATACCTTGGCCAAAGAATTTAGAGGTACATATTATATTGTGGGTTATCATACCTTGGTCAAAGAATTCAGGGGTACACATATTGTGGGTTATCATACCTTGACCAAAGAATTCAGGAGTACACATATTGTGGGTTATCATACCTTGGCCAAAGGATTCAGGAGTACACATATTGTGGGTTATCATACCTTGGCCAAAGAATTCAGGAGTACACATATTGTGGGTTATCATACCTTGGCCAAAGAATTTAGGGGTATACATTTGTGGGTTATCATACTTGGCCAAAGAATTCAGGAGTACACATATTGTGGGTTATCATACCTTGGTCAAGGAATTCAGGGGTACACATATTGTTGGTTATCATACTTGGCCAAAGGATTCAGGGGTACACATATTGTGGGTTATCATACCTTGGCCAAAGAATTCAGGGGTACACATATTGTGGGTTATCATACCTTGGCCAAAGAATTCAGGGGTACACATATTGTGGGTTATCATACCTTTGTCAAAGAATTCAGGGGTATACATATTGTGGATTATCATACCTTGGCCAAAGGATTCAGGGGTACACATATTGTGGGTTATCATACCTTGGTCAAAGGATTCAGGGGTACACATATTGTGGGTTATCATACCTTGGTCAAAGGATTCAGGAGTACACATATTGTGGGTTATCATACTTGGCCAAAGGATTTAGGGGTACACATATTGTGGGTTATCATACCTTGGTCAAAGAATTCAGGGGTACACATATTGTGGGTTATCATACTTGGCCAAAGAATTCAGGGGTACACATATTGTGGGTTATCATACTTGGCCAAAGAATTCAGGGGTACACATATTGTTGGTTATCATACCTTGGCCAAAGGATTCAGGAGTACACATATTGTGGGTTATCATACCTTGGCCAAAGGATTCAGGGGTACACATATTGTGGTTTATCATACCTTGGTCAAAGAATTCAGGGGTACACATATTGTTGGTTATCATACCTTGGCCAAAGGATTCAGGGGTACACATATTGTGGGTTATCATACTTGGCCAAAGAATTTAGGGGTACACATATTGTGGGTTATCATACTTGGCCAAAGAATTCAGGGGTACACATATTGTGGGTTATCATACCTTGGTCAAGGAATTCAGGGGTACACATATTGTGGGTTATCATACCTTGGCCAAAGAATTCAGGGGTACACATATTGTAGGTTATCATACCTTTGTCAAAGAATTCAGGGGTACACATATTGTGGGTTATCATACCTTGGCCAAAGAATTTAGGGGTACACATATTGTGGGTTATCATACCTTGGCCAAAGGATTCAGGAGTACACATATTGTGGGTTATCATACCTTGGCCAAAGGATTCAGGAGTACACATATTGTGGGTTATCATACCTTGGCCAAAGGATTCAGGAGTACACATATTGTGGGTTATCATACCTTGGCCAAAGGATTCAGGAGTACACATATTGTGGGTTATCATACCTTGGCCAAAGGATTCAGGAGTACACATATTGTGGGTTATCATACCTTGGCCAAAGAATTTAGGGGTACATATTATATTGTGGGTTATCATACCTTGGTCAAAGGATTTAGGGGTACATATTATATTGTGGGTTATCATACCTTGGTCAAAGGATTTAGGGGTACATATTATATTGTGGGTTATCATACCTTGGTCAAAGGATTTAGGGGTACATATTATATTGTGGGTTATCATACCTTGGTCAAAGGATTTAGGGGTACATATTATATTGTGGGTTATCATACCTTGGCCAAAGAATTTTAGGGGTACATATTATATTGTGGGTTATCATACCTTGGCCAAAGAATTCAGGGGTACATATTATATTGTGGGTTATCATACCTTGGCCAAAGAATTTTAGGGGTACCTATTATATTGTGGGTTATCATACCTTGGCCAAAGAATTTAGGGGTACATATGATATTGTGGGTTCCAGTGAAAATAATAGCTTATTACTCTAAATAGTCAAGGTCAGGGCATACACATTTCATATTTGCATGCATTTGTGTAATTTTGATTTATTTACTTCACAGTGGAATATTGCAACAAGGAAAATCAAGATGATTGCTCAGAGCAAAATCATCAGCTTAGTGAGTGGATCCTGGGAAAGTCTGTCTCACCTCAAGAATGTCTACACGTCAGAAATCCTCAAGGAACCAACGGTGAGTTTGCATTACGACTTAATGTTCGTATTTACCTCTAATAATGTTAGTACAAGTATGTGTTCATAATTATTGCTAATAACGTTCAAAGAGCACATGTACACAAGTTCAGGGGAAATTGTATTTAAGACATTTACCCCTGAAATTTCATAATGGACTATACCAGCCTTTGAATTGGAAGAGTTCAAATGTGTTTTCAGGTGTGAATGAGTTAAAGCCCACAATTAAAAGGATTTGGAAATTTCTCAAACTTCATCTACATAGCATCTAAATCAAAAGTAGATCAAAAGACTGACATTCCAAATCACTGCCACTGCCGACATTATTGTGGCAGAAACAGGTCACATGATTCGTTGTTATTGGATGTGGAATATATTTCCCTCTCGTTAATTATTTTTTAAAGCTCATGTCTTTTGTAACTTTTAGAAAATAAATAACTGGAGTTAAATGAATTCCATATCCAACAACCATTCGCTGTGTAACCTCTATATATATATTAATGTCCTTAGTAAGAGAACATAAATAGATATATATATCAATGTCCTTATATAGACATGGTGCCAGGAACACAGATAAAGATCAGACAAAGTCAAGGCTGTTCACATGGTTATAATATTACTGAACCATTGTCTTAGCAGCAGTTTGCAATACAAGTCTCCTGTCTTCGCTGGAATAATCTTCATTAACAGGCTTGATGATCCTAAGATTAGTCCTTGTACGCCATTCATGAGACTATAAGACTCTCTCATGACCAGGGGTGTAAGATGGGGGAATTCCACCCGAGGGGTTTTCAAATTGGGTAAAACCCGAGGGTGGATTTCTTCCCTTATCTTACACCTTTGGTCATGAAAGTGTATTTTTGTCTCATTTCAACTACCTGAATTAGCTCAAAAACCATGAAAATACTTTTGACTGGCCACCATTTTGAAAATTCGGCTTTTTCCTTGAGCATTTTTGACAAAAACAAATAATACAGCGAGATTAAGCGTACCCCATATTTGCAAACCTATTGTGGAAGGTTATAATTTTAATCACATTGCCATTTTTCTCAGCATCAGATTTTACCGAACTTGTGACGTCACGTCATTGTGAAGTCACGCCGAGGCTGTATTGCATGGGTTAGGGTGTAAAACAACCACAGCTATCATAGGTGTATTGCCCTAGACAGGCCAGTATTGATAGAAAACCAGAGCTATCATAGGTGTATTGCCCTAGACAGGCAGAAGTATTACACACCTAGAAATGAGAGAAAACCACAGCTATCATAGGTGTATTGCCCTAGACAGGCAAGTATTACACACCTTTAAATGAGAGAAATCCACAGTGATCATAGGTGTATTGACCTAGACAGGCCAGTATTGAGAGAAAACCGCAGTGATCATAGGTGCATTGCCCTAGACAGGCCAGTATTGATAGAAAACCACAGTGATCATAGGTGTATTGCCCTAGACAGGCCAGTATAACACACCTAGAAATAAGAGAAAACCACAGTGATCATAGGTGTATTGCCCTAGAAAGGCCAGTATTACACACCTAGAAATGAGAGAAATTCACAGCTATCATAGGTGTATTACCCCAGACAGGCCAGTATTACACACCTAGAAATGAGAGAAAACCACAGCTATCATAGGTGTATTGCCCAAGACAGGCCAGTATTACACACCTAGAAATGAGAGAAATCCACAGCTATCATAGGTGTATTGCACTAGACAGGCCAGTATTACACACCTAGAAATGAGAGAAAACCACAGCTATCATAGGTGTATTGCCCAAGACAGGCCAGTATTACACACCTAGAAATGAGAGAAAATCACAGCGATCATAGGTGTATTGCCCTAGACAGGTCAGTATAACACACCTTTAAATGAGAGAAATCCACAGCGATCATAGGTGTATAGCCCTAGACAGGCCAGTATAACACCCCTTTAAATGAGAGAAATCCACAGCGATCATAGGTGTATAGCCCTAGACAGGCCAGTATTACACACCTTTAAATGAGAGGTATCCACAGCGATCATAGGTGTATAGCCCTAGACAGGCTGGTATTAGACACCTTTAAATGAGAGAAAACCACAGCTATCATAGGTGTATTGCCCTAGACAGGCCAGTATAACACACCTTTAAATGAGAGAAATCCACAGCGATCATAGGTGTATAGCCCTAGACAGGCCAGTATTACACACCTTTAAATGAGAGAAATCCACAGCGATCATAGGTGTATTGACCTAGACAGGCCAGTATTGAGAGAAATCCACAGCGATCATAGGTGTATTGCCCTAGACAGGCCACTATAACACACCTTTAAATGAGAGAAATCCACAGCGATAATAGGTGTATAGCCCTAGACAGGCCAGTATTACACACCTTTAAATGAGAGATATCCACAGCGATCATAGGTGTATTGCCCCAGACAGGCCGGTATTAGACACCTTTAAATGAGAGAAAACCACAGCTATCATAGGTGTATTGCCCAAGACAGGCCAGTATAACACACCTAGAAATGAGAGAAAACCACAGTGATCATAGGTGTATTGCCCTAGAAAGGCCAGTATTACACACCTAGAAATGAGAGAAATTCACAGCTATCATAGGTGTATTACCCCAGACAGGCCAGTATTACACACCTAGAAATGAGAGAAAACCACAGCTATCATAGGTGTATTGCCCAAGACAGGCCAGTATTACACACCTAGAAATGAGAGAAATCCACAGCTATCATAGGTGTATTGCCCAAGACAGGCCAGTATTACACACCTAGAAATGAGAGAAAACCACAGCTATCATAGGTGTATTGCCCAAGACAGGCCAGTATTACACACCTAGAAATGAGAGAAAATCACAGCGATCATAGGTGTATTGCCCTAGACAGGTCAGTATAACACACCTTTAAATGAGAGAAATCCACAGCGATCATAGGTGTATAGCCCTAGACAGGCCAGTATAACACCCCTTTAAATGAGAGAAATCCACAGCGATCATAGGTGTATAGCCCTAGACAGGCCAGTATTACACACCTTTAAATGAGAGGTATCCACAGCGATCATAGGTGTATAGCCCTAGACAGGCTGGTATTAGACACCTTTAAATGAGAGAAAACCACAGCTATCATAGGTGTATTGCCCTAGACAGGCCAGTATAACACACCTTTAAATGAGAGAAATCCACAGCGATCATAGGTGTATAGCCCTAGACAGGCCAGTATTACACACCTTTAAATGAGAGAAATCCACAGCGATCATAGGTGTATTGACCTAGACAGGCCAGTATTGAGAGAAATCCACAGCGATCATAGGTGTATTGCCCTAGACAGGCCACTATAACACACCTTTAAATGAGAGAAATCCACAGCGATAATAGGTGTATAGCCCTAGACAGGCCAGTATTACACACCTTTAAATGAGAGGTATCCACAGCGATCATAGGTGTATTGCCCCAGACAGGCCGGTATTAGACACCTTTAAATGAGAGAAAACCACAGCTATCATAGGTGTATTGCCCAAGACAGGCCAGTATTACACACCTAGAAATGAGAGAAATCCACAGCTATCATAGGTGTATTGCCCTAGACAGTCCAGTATTACACACCTAGAAATGAGAGAAATCCACAGCGATCATAGGTGTATTGCACTAGACAGGCCAGTATTACACACCTTTAAATGAGAGAAATCCACAGCTATCATAGGTGTATTGCCCTAGACAGGCCGGTATTACACACCTAGAAATGAGAGAAATCCACAGCTATCATAGGTGTATTGCCCAAGACAGGCCAGTATTACACACCTAGAAATGAGAGAAAACCACAGCTATCATAGGTGTATTGCACTAGACAGGCCAGTAATTACACACCTAGAAATGAGAGAAAACCACAGCAATCATAGGTGTATTGCCCTAGACAGGCCAGTATTACTCACCTAGAAATGAGAGAAACCAATGTAATAAACATGTATATTTTAAAGATTTCCAGGTCATATAAAATATTTCATATTACAGATAAAATGTATGGTCATGATACAGAGCTTTGTGTTGATAATGACTAAACACACTTATATCATGTAACATGTCTGAGTAGGTTTTCACATTTTGTTACTAAAAATAATGAATTAACAATGTGGCAGCAACTTCAGGTATGTTTATTGGATTAATAAAAGACAGACAGGTTTATTTGTGTATACTTTGTCAGCATTTTAAAGTTTCCTTTGAATGTGATAATATCATTGGGCTCTGTGGTAGGTAGGTAGGGGATTCCAGACACCTTTTGTTGTGATTGAACAATACAAACTATAAATTTCATTCTTTGTCAGGATTCAGTGCATTTAAGCATTATATAACAAATTACCACTTACCGTATTCGCCATAGTGACCACCCCCCATCCTTTCTACACAAGTATTGACATAATATAATAAATTACCATTTACCATATTGGCTTATTACCACCCTTCCCCAAGGTACTGATTTTACTGGTCACAATACATCGTAATTATATTGCATGACTTTACAAAAACAGTATTTTTCATCCAGATCTTAAGTTTTGTACCTAATCCTATTAAACGCCCCCTTTTTATCCAAATTTTTAGGTGCCCTGGGCTCTAATTATGTGAATATGGTACTAAGTGTTCTTATGTCTATACCTGTGTATGGAATAGAGAATAGTAAAATTGCTATCACCAGACAAGAACTTGCAAATGTAGAAATAGGGGAAAATATACAGTTTTTGCTACTTAACATTGTGTCTTAAGGGTATATGCTACCTTACTGTGAGATCAAAAACTAAGACTAGAGGATGTATGGAATTTTAGTGTGACAATCGGTAACTTCAGGATATGGAGTCTTTCTGTGACCAGGCCCTAACTTTTTGTGATGTAATAATTTTAATAATAAATTGGCTTAATTAAAACTTGAGATAAATTTAGACTAAAGTTTGTTTCATGATCCTCAAGCCTGGAAACATCAAGATGTATGCTACCTTACTTTGACATGGAGACTTAAGGGTGTATGCTACCTTACTTTGACATGGAGACTTAAGGGTGTATGCTACCTTGCTGTGACACAGAGACTTAAGGATGTATACTACCTTACTGTGACACGAAGACTTAAGGATGTATGCTACCTTACTGTGACATGGAGACTAAGTAATTGTATACTACCTTACTGTGACACGGAGACTTAAGGATGTATGCTACCTTACTGTGACACAGAGACTTAAGGATGTATGCTACCTTACTGTGACATGGAGACTAAGTAATTGTATACTACCTTACTGTGACACGGAGACTTAAGGATGTATGCTACCTTACTGTGACATGGAGACTAAGTAATTGTATACTACCTTACTGTGACACGGAGACTTAAGGATGTATGCTACCTTACTGTGACATGGAGACTAAGTAATTGTATACTACCTTACTGTGACACGGAGACTTAAGGATGTATGCTACCTTACTGTGACATGGAGACTAAGTAATTGTATACTACCTTACTGTGACACGGAGACTTAAGGATGTATGCTACCTTACTGTGACATGGAGACTAAGTAATTGTATACTACCTTACTGTGACACGGAGACTTAAGGATGTATGCTACCTTACTGTGACATGGAGACTAAGTAATTGTATACTACCTTACTGTGACACGGAGACTTAAGGATGTATGCTACCTTACTGTGACACAGAGACTTAATGATGTATACTACCTTACTGTGACACAGAGACTTAAGGATGTATGCTACCTTACTGTGACATGGAGACTAAGTAATTGTATACTACCTTACTGTGACACGGAGACTTAAGGATGTATGCTACCTTACTGTGACACAGAGACTTAAGGATGTATGCTACCTTACTGTGACACGGAGACTTAAGGATGTATGCTACCTTACTGTGACATGGAGACTTAAGGATGTATGCTACCTTACTGTGACATGGAGACTTAAGGATGTATACTACCTTACTGTGACACGGAGACTTAAGGATGTATGCTACCTTACTGTGACATGGAGACTAAGTAATTGTGTACTACCTTACTGTGACACAGAGACTTAAGGATGTATGCTACCTTACTGTGACACGGAGACTTAAGGATGTATGCTACCTTACTGTGACACGAAGACTTAAGGATGTATGCTACCTTACTGTGACACGGAGACTTAAGGATGTATGCTACCTTACTGTGACACAGAGACTTAAGGATGTATGCTACCTTACTGTGACATGGAGACTTAAGGATGTATGCTACCTTACTGTGACATGGAGACTAAGTAATTGTATACTACCTTACTGTGACACGGAGACTTAAGGATGTATGCTACCTTACTGTGACACAGAGACTTAAGGATGTATGCTACCTTACTGTGACACGGAGACTTAAGGATGTATGCTACCTTACTGTGACATGGAGACTTAAGGATGTATGCTACCTTACTGTGACATGGAGACTTAAGGATGTATTCTACCTTACCGTTAGGTGTAAAACAGTCTGTGTAAATTCTTAAGGATGTTAAAGAAATCAAATAGCATTAACTCATGGATAATGTTTAATATTTCTACATGGGGTAATGGTGCCAACATTTTATTTGTTAGATTTTGAATATCATAGGTAAAAATTTTTTCTGCTTTACTGAAAGCCACTACACCTGTGATACCGTACATTGTATGTTAATAACATGGAGATGAAGACAGCATACCTTGTATTCACTGGCCCGTGTCATGCTAATCAGTGTTGTGTCAGTTTGTAGTTGTAGATCACATTGCTGTCTGTAATGAGATAAGGAATTTATGATATATGACATCATTTTGAGAAATGACTTAAATAAGCTTAGCTTGTTGTCACACCTTTCTTTTTTCGATCAATACTATCAACAATACAGTACTTATTCTAGTGTACTAGATCAATACTGTAACTGTCAGTTTGTAGTTGTAGATCACATTGCTGTCTGTAATGAGATAAGGAATTTATGATATATGACATCATTTTGAGAAATGACTTAAATAAGCTTAGCTTGTTGTCACACCTTTCTTTTTTCGATCAATACTATCAACAATACAGTACTTATTCTAGTGTACTAGATCAATACTGTAACATACAGTACTTATTCTAGTGTACTGGACCAATACTGTAAACATACAGTACTTATTCTAGTGTACTGGACCAATACTGTAAACATACAGTACTTATTCTAGTGTACTGGACCAATACTGTAAACATACAGTACTTATTCTAGTGTACTAAACCAATACTGTAACATACAGTACTTATTCTAGTGTACTGGACCAATACTGTAAACATACAGTACTTATTCTAGTGTACTGGACCAATACTGTAAACATACAGTACTTATTCTAGTGTACTGGACCAATACTGTAAACATACAATACTTATTCTAGTGTACTGGACCAATACTGTAAACATACAGTACTTATTCTAGTGTACTAGACCAATACTGTAACATACAGTACTTATTCTAGTGTACTGGACCAATACTGTAAACATACAATACTTATTCTAGTGTACTGGACCAATACTGTAAACATACAGTACTTATTCTAGTGTACTGGACCAATACTGTAAACATACAGTACTTATTCTAGTGTACTAGATCAATACTGTAAACATACAGTACTTATTCTAGTGTACTGGACTAATACTGTAAACATACAGTACTTATTCTAGTGTACTGGACCAATACTGTAAACATACAGTACTTATTCTAGTGTACTGGACCAATACTGTAAACATACAGTACTTATTCTAGTGTACTGGACCAATACTGTAAACATACAGTACTTATTCTAGTGTACTGGACTAATACTGTAAACATACAGTACTTATTCTAGTGTACTAGATCAATACTGTAAACATACAGTACTTATTCTAGTGTACTGGACCAATACTGTAAACATACAGTACTTATTCTAGTGTACTGGACCAATACTGTAACATACAGTACTTATTCTAGTGTACTGGACCAATACTGTAAACATACAGTACTTATTCTAGTGTACTAGATCAATACTGTAAACATACAGTACTTATTCTAGTGTACTGGACCAATACTGTAAACATACAGTACTTATTCTAGTGTACTGGACCAATACTGTAAACATACAGTACTTATTCTAGTGTACTGGACCAATACTGTAAACATACAATACTTATTCTAGTGTACTGGACCAATACTGTAAACATACAATACTTATTCTAGTGTACTGGACCAATACTGTAAACATACAATACTTATTCTAGTGTACTGGACCAATACTGTAAACATACAGTACTTATTCTAGTGTACTGGACCAATACTGTAAACATACAGTACTTATTCTAGTGTACTGGACCAATACTGTAAACATACAATACTTATTCTAGTGTACTGGACCAATACTGTAAACATACAGTACTTATTCTAGTGTACTGGACCAATACTGTAAACATACAGTACTTATTCTAGTGTACTGGACCAATACTGTAAACATACAGTACTTATTCTAGTGTACTGGACCAATACTGTAAACATACAGTACTTATTCTAGTGTACTGGACCAATACTGTAAACATACAGTACTTATTCTAGTGTACTGGATCAATACTGTAAACATACAGTACTTATTCTAGTGTACTAGACCAATACTGTAAACATACAGTACTTATTCTAGTGTACTGGACCAATACTGTAAACATACAGTACTTATTATAGTGTACTGGACCAATACTGTAAACATACAGTACTTATTCTAGTGTACTAGATCAATACTGTAAACATACAGTACTTATTCTAGTGTACTGGACCAATACTGTAAACATACAGTACTTATTCTTGTGTACTAGATCAATACTGTCAACAATACAGTACTTATTCTAGTGTACTAAACCAATACTGTAACATACAGTACTTATTCTAGTGTACTGGACCAATACTGTAAACATACAGTACTTATTCTAGTGTACTGGACCAATACTGTAAACATACAGTACTTATTCTAGTGTACTAGACCAATACTGTAAACATACAGTACTTATTCTAGTGTACTGGACTAATACTGTAAACATACAGTACTTATTCTAGTGTACTAGACCAATACTGTAAACATACAATACTTATTCTAGTGTACTGGACCAATACTGTAAACATACAGTACTTATTCTAGTGTACTGGACCAATACTGTAAACATACAGTACTTATTCTAGTGTACTGGACCAATACTGTAAACATACAGTACTTATTCTAGTGTACTGGACCAATACTGTAAACATACAGTTCTTATTCTAGTGTACTAGACCAATATTGTAAACATACAGTACTTATTCTAGTGTACTAGCTAGACCAATTCTAACCTGCTATACAGAGCAATGTACAGGAACTGTAATCAGTACAAACATAATTTAGCAAAATGCTTTCAACAAGAAAATGACTAAATAAAATAATTGCTAAAATATGTACCTGGTATGTTTACACTTTACAGTATCCTTCCTTTGTAAGAAAAGTTAACTAAGCCTATACTCTTCAAGAATCTCAAACATTATCTCCTCTTGGAATGACAAATTGTCCTGTCTTATAGTGAAGAGTTTCCTTATTAGATGAAAATAATTATCAATAGTTAAAAAAAAATGTCCTTTTGTTTGCAGAGTACTACCAGATGGAGCAATGACATATTTTTTGGACTCCAGAGAACTGCCAACATGAATCATTCCGTAATCAAACTTTGCACTGAAATTCCAGAAAAGTAAGTTCATTGACCGTGTGATTGCATTTGCAGGTGTACATGAAATGTTACTGTTGTGATGTCTATCAGGGTCTCTCCTGTGGTTATTGTGTCCAGTATGGTGTGTGAGGGCTAGCCCTGTAGAGATAGTTAGGGGTGGGGCATCATTGTGATATCTATCAGGGTCTATCCTGTGGTTATTGTGTCCAATATGGTGTGTGAGGGCTAGCCCTGTAGAGATAAGGGTGGGACATCATTGTGATATCTATCAGGGTCTCTCCTGTGGTTATTGTGTCCAATATAGTGTGTGAGGGCTAGCCCTTTAGAGATAAGGGTGGGACATCATTGTGATATCTATCAGGGTCTCTCCTGTGGTTATTGTGTCCAATATGGTGTGTGAGGGCTAGCCCTGTAGAGATAGTTAGGGGTGGGACATCATTGTGATATCTATCAGGGTCTCTCCTGTGGTTATTGTGTCCAATATGGTGTGTGAGGGCTAGCCCTGTAGAGATAGTTTGGGGTGGGACATCATTGTGATATCTATCAGGGTATATCCTGTGGTTATTGTGTCCAATATGGTGTGTGAGGGCTAGCCCTGTAGAGATAGTTAGGGGTGGGACATCATTGTGATATCTACCAGGGTCTCTCCTGTGGTTATTGTGTCCAATATGGTGTGTGAGGGCTAGCCCTGTAGAGATAGTTAGGGGTGGGACATCATTGTGATATCTATCAGGGTCTCTCCTGTGGTTATTGTGTCCAATATGGTGTGTGAGGGCTAGCCCTGTAGAGATAGTTAGGGATGGGACATCATTGTAATATCTATCAGGGTCTCTCCTGTGGTTATTGTGTCCAATATGGTGTGTGGGGGCTAGCCCTGTAGAGATAGTTAGGGGTGGGACATCATTGTGATGTCTACCAGGGTCTCTCCTGTGGTTATTGTGTCCAATATGGTGTGTGGGGGCTAGCCCTGTAGAGATAGTTAGGGGTGGGACATCATTGTAATATCTATCAGGGTCTCTCCTGTGGTTATTGTGTCCAATATGGTGTGTGAGGGCTAGCCCTGTAGAGATAGTTAGGGGTGGGACATCATTGTGATATCTACCAGGGTCTCTCCTGTGGTTATTGTGTCCAATATGGTGTGTGAGGGCTAGCCCTGTAGAGATAGTTAGGGATGGGACATCATTGTAATATCTACCAGGGTCTATCCTGTGGTTATTGTGTCCAATATGGTGTGTGAGGGCTAGCCCTGTAGAGATAGTTTGGGGTGGGACATCATTGTGATATCTATCAGGGTCTCTCCTGTGGTTATTGTGTCCAATATAGTGTGTGAGGGCTAGCCCTGTAGAGATAGTTTGGGGTGGGACATCATTGTGATGTCTACCAGGGTCTCTCCTGTGGTTATTGTGTCCAATATAGTGTGTGAGGGCTAGCCCTGTAGATGTAGGGGTGGGACATCATTGTGATGTCTACCAGGGTCTATCCTGTGGTTATTGTGTCCAATATGGTGTGTGGGGGCTACCCCTGTAGAATTAGTTTGGGGTGGGACATCATTGTGATGTCTATCAGGGTCTCTCCTGTGGTTATTGTGTCCAATATGGTGTGTGGGGGCTACCCCTGTAGAGATAAGGGTGGGACATCATTGTGATGTCTATCAGGGTCTCTCCTGTGGTTATTGTGTCCAATATGGTGTGTGAGGGCTAGCCCTGTAGAGATAGTTTGGGGTGGGACATCATTGTGATATCTACCAGGGTCTATCCTGTGGTTATTTTGTCCAATATGGTGTGTGGGGGCTACCCCTGTAGAATTAGTTTGGGGTGGGACATCATTGTGATGTCTATCAGGGTCTATCCTGTGGTTATTGTGTCCAATATGGTGTGTGAGGGCTAGCCCTGTAGAGATAGTTTGGGGTGGGACATCATTGTGATGTCTACCAGGGTCTATCCTGTGGTTATTGTGTCCAATATGGTGTGTGAGGGCTACCCCTGTAGAGATAAGGGTGGGACATCATTGTGATATCTATCAGGGTCTCTCCTGTGGTTATTGTGTCCAATATGGTGTGTGAGGGCTAGCCCTGTAGGTGTAGGGGTGGGACATCATTGTGATGTCTACCAGGGTCTATCCTGTGGTTATTGTGTCCAATATGGTGTGTGAGGGCTACCCCTGTAGAGATAAGGGTGGGACATCATTGTGATATCTATCAGGGTCTCTCCTGTGGTTAGTGTGTCCAATATGGTGTGTGGGGGCTAGCCCTGTAGAGATAGTTAGGGGTGGGACATTATTGTGATATCTATCAGGGTCTCTCCTGTGGTTATTGTGTCCAATATAGTGTGTGAGGGCTAGCCCTGTAGAGATAGTTTGGGGTGGGACATTATTGTGATGTCTACCAGGGTCTATCCTGTGGTTATTGTGTCCAATATGGTGTGTGAGGGCTAGCCCTGTAGAGATAGTTTGGGGTGGGACATTATTGTGATGTCTACCAGGGTCTATCCTGTGGTTATTGTGTCCAATATGGTGTGTGAGGGCTAGCCCTGTAGAGATAGTTTGGGGTGGGACATCATTGTGATATCTATCAGGGTCTCTCCTGTGGTTAGTGTGTCCAATATGGTGTATGAGGGCTAGCCCTGTAGAGATAGTTTGGGGTGGGACATCATTGTGATATCTATCAGGGTATATCCTGTGGTTTTTGTGTCCAATATGGTGTGTGAGGGCTAGCCCTGTAGATGTTGGGGTGGGACATCATTGTGATATCTATCAGGGTCTCTCCTGTGGTTATTGTGTCCAATATGGTGTGTGAGGGCTAGCCCTGTAGCGATAAGGGTGGGACATCATTGTGATGTCTACCAGGGTCTATCCTGTGGTTTTTGTGTCCAATATGGTGTGTGAGGGCTAGCCCTGTAGAGATAAGGGTGGGACATCATTGTGATATCTATCAGGGTCTATCCTGTGGTTATTGTGTCCAATATGGTGTGTGAGGGCTGGCCCTGTAGAGATAGTTTGGGGTGGGACATTATTGTGATGTCTACCAGGGTCTATCCTGTGGTTATTGTGTCCAATATGGTGTGTGAGGGCTAGCCCTGTAGAGATAGTTAGGGGTGGGACATCATTGTGATATCTATCAGGGTCTATCCTGTGGTTATTGTGTCCAATATGGTGTGTGAGGGCTAGCCCTGTAGAGATAGTTAGGGGTGGGACATCATTGTGATGTCTACCAGGGTCTATCCTGTGGTTATTGTGTCCAATATGGTGTGTGAGGGCTAGCCCTGTAGAGATAGTTTGGGGTGGGACATCATTGTGATATCTATCAGGGTATATCCTGTGGTTTTTGTGTCCAATATGGTGTGTGAGGGCTAGCCCTGTAGATGTTGGGGTGGGACATCATTGTGATATCTATCAGGGTCTCTCCTGTGGTTAGTGTGTCCAATATGGTGTATGAGGGCTAGCCCTGTAGAGATAGTTTGGGGTGGGACATCATTGTGATATCTATCAGGGTCTCTCCTGTGGTTATTGTGTCCAATATGGTGTGTGAGGGCTAGCCCTGTAGAGATAAGGGTGGGACATCATTGTGATGTCTATCAGGGTCTCTCCTGTGGTTATTGTGTCCAATATGGTGTGTGAGGGCTAGCCCTGTAGAGATAGTTAGGGGTGGGACATCATTGTGATATCTATCAGGGTCTCTCCTGTGGTTATTGTGTCCAATATGGTGTGTGAGGGCTAGCCCTGTAGAGATAAGGGTGGGAAATCATTGTGATGTCTACCAGGGTCTATCCTGTGGTTATTGTGTCCAATATGGTGTGTGAGGGCTAGCCCTGTAGATGTAGGGGTGGGACATCATTGTGATATCTATCAGGGTCTCTCCTGTGGTTATTGTGTCCAATATGGTGTGTGAGGGCTAGCCCTGTAGAGATAGTTTGGGGTGGGACATCATTGTGATTTCTATCAGGGTCTCTCCTGTGGTTATTGTGTCCAATATGGTGTGTGAGGACTAGCCCTGTAGAATTAGTTTGGGGTGGGACATCATTGTGATATCTATCAGGGTCTATCCTGTGGTTATTGTGTCCAATATGGTGTGTGAGGGCTAGCCCTGTAGACATAAGGGTGGGACATCATTGTGATTTCTACCAGGGTCTATTCTGTGGTTTTTGTGTCCAATATGGTGTGTGAGGGCTAGCCCTGTAGATGTAGGGGTGGGACATCATTGTGATATCTATCAGGGTCTCTCCTGTGGTGAGTGTGTCCAATATGGTGTATGAGGGCTAGCCCTGTAGAGATAGTTAGGGGTGGGACATCATTGTGATATCTATCAGGGTCTCTCCTGTGGTTATTGTGTCCAATATGGTGTGTGAGGGCTAGCCCTGTAGAGATAAGGGTGGGACATCATTGTGATGTCTACCAGGGTATATCCTGTGGTTATTGTGTCCAATATGGTGTGTGAGGGCTAGCCCTGTAGATGTAGGGGTGGGACATCATTGTGATATCTATCAGGGTCTCTCCTGTGGTTATTGTGTCCAATATGGTGTGTGAGGACTAGCCCTGTAGAATTAGTTTGGGGTGGGACATCATTGTGATATCTATCAGGGTCTATCCTGTGGTTATTGTGTCCAATATGGTGTGTGAGGGCTAGCCCTGTAGAGATAAGGGTGGGACATCATTGTGATGTCTACCAGGGTCTATCCTGTGGTTTTTGTGTCCAATATGGTGTGTGAGGGCTAGCCCTGTAGAGATAGTTTGGGGTGGGACATCATTGTGATGTCTACCAGGGTCTATCCTGTGGTTATTGTGTCCAATATGGTGTGTGAGGGCTAGCCCTGTAGAGATAGTTTGGAGTTGGACATCATTGTGATGTCTACCAGGGTCTCTCCTGTGGTTATTGTGTCCAATATAGTGTGTGAGGGCTAGCCCTGTAGAGATAGTTTGGGGTGGGACATCATTGTGATATCTATCAGGGTCTATCCTGTGGTTATTGTGTCCAGTATGGTGTGTGAGGGCTAGCCCTGTAGATGTAGGGGTGGGACATCATTGTGATATCTATCAGGGTCTCTCCTGTGGTTATTGTGTCCAATATGGTGTATGAGGGCTAGCCCTGTAGAGATAGTTTGGGGTGGGACATCATTGTGATGTCTACCAGGGTCTATCCTGTGGTTATTGTGTCCAATATGGTGTGTGAGGGCTAGCCCTGTAGATGTTGGGGTGGGACATCATTGTGATGTCTACCAGGGTCTATCCTGTGGTTTTTGTGTCCAATATGGTGTGTGAGGGCTAGCCCTGTAGAGATAGGGGTGGGACATCATTGTGATATCTATCAGGGTCTCTCCTGTGGTTATTGTGTCCAATATGGTGTGTGAGGGCTAGCCCTGTAGATGTTGGGGTGGGACATCATTGTGATGTCTACCAGGGTCTATCCTGTGGTGAGTGTGTCCAATATGGTGTGTGAGGGCTAGCCCTGTAGAGATAGTTAGGGGTGGGACATCATTGTGATGTCTACCAGGGTCTATCCTGTGGTTATTGTGTCCAATATGGTGTGTGAGGGCTAGCCCTGTAGAGATAGGGGTGGGACATCATTGTGATATTAATTAAGGATCCTCATTGCCTCTGGGATGGTCTAATCTCCTTCACACTGGAAATTCCATTATCAATAGAAACTTTCAAACATTTGAATTTGTGGAGTTTAAACCTGACTGTAGGGGTCAGGGAAGTTGTGACCTGGTATGGTGTGTGTGTATGGTTATAGACCTGTGGAGATATAGGGGAGGGGTATTACAGGGTCCATAGTGTCCAGGGGAGGGTCTAAACCTGATATTTCAGAAAATTTCGATTTTTCACAAGAGAAGATCGTTAAATTACATTGACTTAACTTATGCTCCCTTCCTAAGCTTCTTTCAATTCTTACTTATATTCCTGCACATGTGGTCAACAAGTTGTAGAATAGAAAAACTTCAGGTGTAGTAGTAACCACTCCATGTCATCTGGTGTAGGAGTACCCACTCCATGTCATCAGGTCTTGGAGTAACCACTCCATGTCATCTGGTGTAGGAGTACCCACTCCATGTCATCAGGTCTTGGAGTAACCACTCCATGTCATCAGGTGTAGAAGTAACCACTCCATGTCATCAGGTGTAGTAGTAACCACTCCATGTCATCAGGTGTAGGAGTAACCACTCCATGTCATCAGGTGTAGGAGTAACCACTCCATGTCATCTGGTGTAGGAGTAACCACTCCATGTCATCAGGTGTAGTAGTAACCACTCCATGTCATCAGGTGTAGTAGTAACCACTCCATGTCATCAGGTGTAGGAGTAACCACTCCATGTCATCAGGTCTAGGAGTAACCACTCCATGTCATCAGGTGTAGTAGTAACCACTCCATGTCATCTGGTGTAGGAGTAACCACTTCATGTCATCAGGTGTAGGAGAAACCACTCCATGTCATCAGGTGTAGGAGCAACCACTCCATGTCATCAGGTGTAGGAGTAACCACTCCATGTCATCAGGTCTTGGGAGTAACCACTCCATGTCATCAGGTGTAGTAGTAACCACTCCATGTCATCTGGTGTAGGAGTAACCACTCCATGTCATCAGGTGTAGTAGTAACCACTCCATGTCATCAGGTGTAGTAGTAATCACTCCATGTCATCAGGTGTAGGAGTAACCACTCCATGTCATCAGGTGTAGGAGTAACCACTCCATGTCATCAGGTGTAGTAGTAACCACAACATGTCATCAGGTGTAGTAGTAACCACTCCATGTCATCAGGTGTAGGAGTAACCACTCCATGTCATCAGGTGTAGGAGTAACCACTCCATGTCATCAGGTGTAGTAGTAACCACTCCATGTCATCAGGTGTAGGAGTAACCACTCCATGTCATCAGGTGTAGTAGTAACCACTACATGTCATCAGGTGTAGTAGTAACCACTCCATGTCATCAGGTGTAGTAGTAACCACTCCATGTCATCAGGTGTAGTAGTAACCACTCCATGTCATCAGGTGTAGTAGTAACCACTCCATGTCATCAGGTGTAGTAGTAACCACTACATGTCATCAGGTGTAGTAGTAACCACTACATGTCATCAGGTGTAGGAGTAACCACTACATGTCATCAGGTGTAGTAGTAACCACTCCATGTCATCAAGTGTAGGAGTAACCACTCCATGTCATCTGGTGTAGTAGTAACCACTCCATGTCATCAGGTGTAGGAGTAACCACTCCATGTCATCAGGTGTAGTAGTAACCACTCCATGTCATCAGGTGTAGGAGTGACCACTCCATGTCATCAGTTGTAGGAGTAACCACTCCATGTCATCAGGTGTAGGAGTGAGCACTCCATGTCATCAGGTGTAGTAGTAACCACTCCATGTCATCAGGTGTAGGAGTGACCACTCCATGTCATCAGGTGTAAGAGTAACCACTCCATGTCATCAGGTGTAGGAGTGACCACTTCATGTCATCAGGTGTAGGAGTGACCACTCCATGTCATCAGGTGTAGGAATAACCACTCCATGTCATCAGGTGTAAGAGTAACCACTCCATGTCATCAAGTGTAGGAGTAACCACTCCATGTCATCAGGTGTAGGAGTAACCACTCCATGTCATCAGGTGTAGGAGTAACCACTCCATGTCATCAGGTGTAAGAGTAACCACTCCATGTCATCAGGTGTAAGAGTAACCACTCCATGTCATCAGGTGTAGGAGTAACCACTCCATGTCATCAGGTGTAGGAGTAACCACTCCATGTCATCTGGTGTAGGAGTAACCACTCCATGTCATCAGGTGTAGTAGTAACCACTCCATGTCATCAGGTGTAGGAGTGAACACTCCATGTCATCAGGTGTAAGAGTAACCACTCCATGTCATCAGGTGTAGTAGTAATCACTCCATGTCATCAGGTGTAGGAGTAATCACTCCATGTCATCAGGTGTAGGAGTGACCACTCCATGTCATCAGGTGTAGGAGTAATCACTCCATGTCATCAGATGTAGGAGTAACCACTCCATGTCATCAGGTGTAGCAGTAACCACTCCATGTCATCAGGTGTAGTAGTAACCACTCCATGTCATCAGGTGTAGGAGTAACCACTCCATGTCATCAGGTGTAGGAGTAACCACTCCATGTCATCAGGTGTAAGAGTAACCACTCCATTCCATCAAGTGTAGTAGTAACCACTCCATGTCATCAGGTGTAGGAGTACCCACTCCATGTCATCAGGTCTTGGAGTAACCACTCCATGTCATCAGGTGTAGTAGTAACCACTCCATGTCATCAGGTGTAGGAGTAACCACTCCATGTCATCAGGTGTAGTAGTAACCACTCCATGTCATCAGGTGTAGGAGTAACCACTCCATGTCATCAGGTGTAGTAGTAACCACTCCATGTCATGAGGTGTAGTAGTAACCACTCCATGTCATCAGGTGTAGGAGTAACCACTCCATGTCATCAGGTGTAGGAGTAACCACTCCATGTCATCAAGTGTAGTAGTAACCACTCCATGTCATGAGGTGTAGTAGTAACCACTCCATGTCATCAGGTGTAGGAGTAACCACTCCATGTCATCAAGTGTAGGAGTAACCACTCCATGTCATCAGGTGTAGGAGTAACCACTACATGTCATCAGGTGTAGTAGTAACCACTCCATGTCATCAGGTCTTGAAGTAACCACTCCATGTCATCAGGTGTAGTAGTAACCACTCCATGTCATCAGGTGTAGGAGTAGCCACTCCATGTCATCAGGTGTAGGAGTAACCACTCCATGTCATCAGGTGTAGTAGTAACCACTCCATGTCATCAGGTGTAGGAGTAACCACTCCATGTCATCAAGTGTAGGAGTAACCACTCCATGTCATCAGGTGTAGGAGTAATCACTACATGTCATCAGGTGTAGTAGTAACCACTCCATGTCATCAGGTGTAGGAGTAACCACTCCATGTCATCAGGTATAGTAGTAACCACTCCATGTCATCAGGTGTAGTAGTAACCACTCCATGTCATCAGGTGTAGGAGTAGCCACTCCATGTTTGTTGAATTTTATAATTAAGCAGGAGGCAATTCCTTTTATGATTAGATTTAATTGGTTCGAAGGTATTCTGATAAGTTTAAAACTGTTGTAAAGGGGATCAATACATGTTTTGTTCACTAAAACAAAACTTGTTTAATACTAGTACTAGCTGATAAAGGGTATTGGTTAAAACACCACGAAAACCTAGACATGAATGTGAACGTTAATCACTGTCATTATCTTGACCTGTTATGAAACAATTTCAAGAATTTTGAGTTCTTTTAACAAAAAGTAGTTAAGTGCGTTTTTGTGATGAGATCCTGTGCCATGCTGCTCTGCATTATACAGTGAGGTATGTTGAGATGGAGATGATGTGCATTTAGTGTTAACATAATGAAGACACCAGGTTGAACATTTCAAATATCAATGATTTTGGCGTCTAACACGTGCTTCTGTGATTTTATTGGTTGCCTGACCCAGTTTTTATTGTAAAACACTTGAATGTTGGATGGATACAGAATAAATGTTTATCTAAATGTATATACACCTGGTTATATCATTTACTTTTTCCGGTTTATTTTGAGCTGAATGTATACTATCGCTTGGGTATAACTTTTCTGCTGATTCCCTCCATTATCTTATCAGGCACATATTATTGAGCATGTCTGAGGGAAATTATTGAGCTTGTCTTAGGGACATTATTGAGCATGTCTTAGGGACATTATTGAGCATGTCTGAGGGATATTATTAAGCATGTCTGAGGGATATTATTGAGCATGTCTGAGGGACATTATTGAGCATGTCTGAGGGACATTATTGAGCATGTCTGAGACACATTATTGAGCATATCTGAGGGACATTAGTGAGCATGTCTGAGGGATATTATTGAGCATGTCTTAGGGACATTATTGAGCATGTCTGAGGGATATTATTGAGCATGTCTGAGGGACATTATTGAGCATGTCTTAGGGACATTATTTAGCATGTCTGAGGGATATTATTGAGCATGTCTGAGGGACATTATTGAGCATGTCTTAGGGACATTATTAAGCATGTCTGTCGTGCGCCGTGCGCCGTGCGCCGTCCGTAAACTTTTCCATTTAAACATCTTCTTCTCATAAACCAAAAGGCCCATAGACCCAATATTGGGCTTGTGCCATGCTGGGATGAAGGGGTACCAAGTTTGTTCAAACAAATGACCTTGACCTTCATTCAAGGTCACAGGAGCCAAAAAGGTCAAAATCTTTGAACGACTTCTTCTGAATAACCAAAAGGCCCAGAGACCTGATATTGGGCCTGTGTTATGCTGGGATAAAGGTGTACCAAGTTTGTTCAAACAAATGACCTTGACCTTCATTCAAGGTCACAGGGGCCGAAAAGGTCAAAATCTTTTTAAACAACTTCTTCAGAATAACCAAAAGGCCCAGAGTCCTGATATTGGTCCTGTGTTATGCTGAGATAAAGGGCTACCAAGTTTGTTCAAAGAAATGACCTTGACCTTCATTCAAGGTCACAGGGGACAAAACGGTCATAATTTTTAAACGACTTCTTCTGAATAACCAAAAGGCCCAGAGACCTGATATTGGGCCTGTGGCATGCTGGGATAAAGGGGTACCAAGTTTGTTCAAACAAATGACCTTGACCTTCATTCAAGGTCACAGGGGCCAAAAAGGTCAAAATCTTTTTAAACGACTTCTTCTGAATAACCAAAAGGCCCAGAGACCTGATATTGGGCCTGTGTTATGCTGGGATAAAGGGGTACCAAGTTTGTTCAAACAAATGACCTTGACCTTCATTCAAGGTCACAGGGGACAAAACGGTCATAATTTTTAAACGACTTCTTCTGAATAACCAAAAGGCCCAGAGACCTAATATTGGGCCTGTGGCATGCTGGGATAAAGGGCTACCAAGTTTGTTCAAACAAATGATCTTGACCTTCATTCAAGGTCACAGGGGCCAAAAAGGTCAAAATCTTTGAAAGACTTCTTCTGAATAACCAAAAGGCCCAGAGACCTGATATTGGGCCTGTGTTATGCTGGGATAAAGGGGTACCAAGTTTGTTCAAACAAATGACCTTGACCTTCATTCAAGGTCACAGGGGCCAAAAAGGTCAAAATCTTTTTAAACGACTTCTTCTGAATAACCAAAAGGCCCAGAGACCTGATATTGGTCCTGTGTTATGCTGAGATAAAGGGCTACCAAGTTTGTTCAAAGAAATGACCTTGACCTTCATTCAAGGTTACAGGGGACAAAACGGTCATAATTTTTAAACGACTTCTTCTGAATAACCAAAAGGCCCAGAGACCTAATATTGGGCCTGTGGCATGCTGGGATAAAGGGCTACCAAGTTTGTTCAAAGAAATGACCTTGACTTTCATTCAAGGTCACAGGGGCCAAAATGGTCATAATCTTTAAACAACTTCTTCTGAATAACCAAAAGGCCCAGAGACCTGATATTGGGCCTGTGGCATGCTGGGATAAAGGGCTACCAAGTTTGTTCAAAGAAATGACCTTGACTTTCATTCAAGGTCACTGGGGCCAAAACGGTCATAATCTTTAAACATTTTCTTCTGAATAACCAAAAGGCCCAGAGACCTGATATTGGGCCTGTGTTATGCTGGGATAAAGGTGTACCAAGTTTGTTCAAACAAATGACCTTGACCTTCATTCAAGGTCACAGGGGCCGAAAAGGTCAAAATCTTTTTAAACAACTTCTTCTGAATAACCAAAAGGCCCAGAGACCTGATATTGGTCCTGTGTTATGCTGAGATAAAGGGCTACCAAGTTTGGTTAAAGAAATGACCTTGACCTTCATTCAAGGTCACAGGGGACAAAACGGTCATAATTTTTAAACGACTTCTTCTGAATAACCAAAAGGCCCAGAGACCTGATATTGGGCCTGTGGCATGCTGGGATAAAGGGGTACCAAGTTTGTTCAAACAAATGACCTTGACCTTCATTCAAGGTCACAGGGGCCAAAAAGGTCAAAATCTTTTTAAACGACTTCTTCTGAATAACCAAAAGGCCCAGAGACCTGATATTGGGCCTGTGTTATGCTGGGATAAAGGGGTACCAAGTTTGTTCAAACAAATGACCTTGACCTTCATTCAAGGTCACAGGGGCCGAAAAGGTCAAAATCTTTTTAAACAACTTCTTCTGAATAACCAAAAGGCCCAGAGACCTGATATTGGGCCTGTGTTATGCTGGGATAAAGGGGTACCAAGTTTGTTCAAACAAATGACCTTGACCTTCATTCAAGGTCACAGGGGACAAAACGGTCATAATTTTTAAACGACTTCTTCTGAATAACCAAAAGGCCCAGAGACCTAATATTGGGCCTGTGGCATGCTGGGATAAAGGGCTACCAAGTTTGTTCAAACAAATGATCTTGACCTTCATTCAAGGTCACAGGGGCCAAAAAGGTCAAAATCTTTGAAAGACTTCTTCTGAATAACCAAAAGGCCCAGAGACCTGATATTGGGCCTGTGTTATGCTGGGATAAAGGGGTACCAAGTTTGTTCAAACAAATGACCTTGACCTTCATTCAAGGTCACAGGGGCCAAAAAGGTCAAAATCTTTTTAAACGACTTCTTCTGAATAACCAAAAGGCCCAGAGACCTGATATTGGTCCTGTGTTATGCTGAGATAAAGGGCTACCAAGTTTGTTCAAAGAAATGACCTTGACCTTCATTCAAGGTTACAGGGGACAAAACGGTCATAATTTTTAAACGACTTCTTCTGAATAACCAAAAGGCCCAGAGACCTAATATTGGGCCTGTGGCATGCTGGGATAAAGGGCTACCAAGTTTGTTCAAAGAAATGACCTTGACTTTCATTCAAGGTCACAGGGGCCAAAACGGTCATAATCTTTAAACAACTTCTTCTGAATAACCAAAAGGCCCAGAGACCTGATATTGGGCCTGTGGCATGCTGGGATAAAGGGCTACCAAGTTTGTTCAAAGAAATGACCTTGACTTTCATTCAAGGTCACTGGGGCCAAAACGGTCATAATCTTTAAACATTTTCTTCTGAATAACCAAAAGGCCCAGAGATCTAATATTGGGCCTGTGGCATGCTGGGATAAAGGGCTACCAAGTTTGTTCAAAGAAATGACCTTGACTTTCATTCAAGGTCACAGGGACCAAAACGGTCATAATCTTTAAACGACTTCTTCTGAATAACCAAAAGGCCCAGAGACCTGATATTGGGCCTGTGGCATGCTGGGATAAAGGGCTACCAAGTTTGTTCAAAGAAATGACCTTGACTTTCATTCAAGGTCACTGGGGCCAAAACGAAACTGTTGTTATTTTTCGTGTAGTCAAAAATCCAAGATGGCCTCCACAGCGGCCATTTTGAAAACACATTCTAAACTTCTCAAGTTCTACCAGTGGAATTGAGCTGAAACTTGCCAGAAATGATATCCTGAGATGGTCCCAACAAAGTGTTGTTATTTTTCAAGCCCATCAGAAATCCAAGAAGGCCACTATCTTGAACTTGGCAATCTATACAGGCATATTATAACTTGATTTAATGACTACACGTATTTTCATAGTGATTTTACAATTGGTAGTCAGATGACCATTAAGGCCCGTTGGGCCTCTTGTTTGTTTAAAAATGTTATTGGACGATGATCTGAATAGAGAGGCAATTAATGCCTGCGTTCAGATAAAACAAAGTGCATATGGAATGACCACGGGACCTGATCTAACCCACATTAATACTGGCTAGATGTAGCTAGAACAGATCCCTGGACTGTGGATAACAGCGAACTCATTAATGGTGGAACCTGTAGTGGCTAAAACACAATCACCCAGAGTATTAAGCTACAGGCCACGGAACAGTAACTGGGGGCCTGAGGCACTTCAAAAATACCTCAATATAACCAAAGTGGAAACAGAATCGGGTTAACCCTTAGGTAGGCTTGTCTTAATTATAAAATCGAGTGAAGTAGGGTAATGTGTTCTTAGTGTACTGGGTACAGGTGTAAGTATACATTGGTGTATGGTAAATATAAACACCATGAAGCATTGAGTAGCTGTAACCCGGATCAATTAGTTTTAACTTTCTTTGTTCCACTGAAGTAGATCGAATTCTTTAAGATATTTTTGCAGTTTTTGTTTTATTAATTTGAACTTTTCTAGCAATATAGAACCAATTAAGGTAGAAGTGTTACATCTATACCTAATACATCTATATATTACGTAGGTCAGTCCTCCACAAATCCATCTGTGTTTGTGTCCAACCAAAACATTTTACTCTGCTTCTTCTCACCTATTTCATGTTGGATCTTTTAAATGTTGTAAGTGAGGTATACATCTAGGAATGGTAGATTGTGAACATAATTAGCAGCCTAATTGTTTGACCTCTACTCTAAAGACTGTTGTTGATGACAGAGTACCTTCTCTAGACCATTTAATTGTTTGACCTCTAGTCTAAAGACTGTTGTTGATGACAGAGTACCTTTTCTAGACTATTGAATTGTTTGACCTCTAGTCTAAAGACTGCATGTTGTTGATGACAGAGTACCTTTTCTAGACCATTGAATTGTTTGACCTCTAGTCTAAAGACTGTTGTTGATGACAGAGTACCTTTTCTAGACTATTGAATTGTTTGACCTCTAGTCTAAAGACTGTTGTTGATGACAGAGTACCTTTTCTAGACCATTTAATTGTTTGACCTCTAGTCTAAAGACTGTTGTTGAAGAGTACCTTTTCTAGACTATTGAATTGTTTGACCTCTAGTCTAAAGACTGTTGTTGATGACAGAGTACCTTTTCTAGACCATTTAATTGTTTGACCTCTAGTCTAAAGACTGCATGTTGTTGATGACAGAGTACCTTCTCTAGACCATTTAATTGTTTGACCTCTAGTCTAAAGACTGTTGTTGATGACAGAGTACCTTTTCTAGACTATTTAATTGTTTGACCTCTAGTCTAAAGACTGCATGTTGTTGATGACAGAGTACCTTTTCTAGACCATTGAATTGTTTGACCTCTAGTCTAAAGACTGTTGTTGAAGAGTACCTTTTCTAGACTATTTAATTGTTTGACCTCTAGTCTAAAGACTGCATGTTGTTGATGACATAGTACCTTCTCTAGACCATTTAATTGTTTGACCTCTAGTCTAAAGACTGTTGTTGATGACAGAGTACCTTCTCTAGACTATTGAATTGTTTGACCTCTAGTCTAAAGACTGTTGTTGATGACAGAGTACCTTTTCTAGACTATTGAATTGTTTGACCTCTAGTCTAAAGACTGTTGTTGATGACAGAGTACCTTTTCTAGACTATTGAATTGTTTGACCTCTAGTCTAAAGACTGTTGTTGATGACAGAGTACCTTTTCTAGACTATTGAATTGTTTGACCTCTAGTCTAAAGACTGCATGTTGTTGATGACAGAGTACCTTCTCTAGACCATTGAATTGTTTGACCTCTAGTCTAAAGACTGTTGTTGAAGAGTACCTTCTCTAGACTTTTTAATTGGGTAATCAAAATGGTATATTATTGTCATCTGTCTGTGCAGGACGCGTCCATCCCTCTGTCATCTGTCTGTGTTAAGGTCCGTCCATCCCTCTGTCATCTGTCTATGCAGGTCTGTCCATCCCTCTGTCATCCTTCTGTGTTAAGGTCCGTCCATCCTTCTGTCATCTGTCTGCAGGTCCGTCCATCCCTCTGTCATCTGTCTGTGTTAAGGTCCGTCCATCCCTCTGTTGTCTGTCTGTGTTAAGGTCCGTCCATCCCTCTGTTGTCTGTCTGTGTTAAGGTCCGTCCATCCCTCTGTCATCTGTCTGTGCAGGTCCGCCCATCCCTCTGTCATCTGTCTGTGTTAAGGTCCGCCCATCCCTCTGTCGTCTGTCTGTGTTAAGGTCCGTCCATCCCTCTGTCATCTGTCTGTGCAGGTCCGTTAATCCCTCTGTCATCTGTCTGTGCAGGACGCGTCCATCCCTCTGTCATCTGTCTGTGCAGGTCCGTCCATCCCTCTGTCATCTGTCTATGCAGGTCCGTCCATCCCTCTGTCATCTTTCTGTGTTAAGGTCCGTCCATCCCTCTGTCATCTGTTTGCAGGTCCGTCCATCCCTCTGTCATCTGTCTGTGCAGGACGCGTCCATCCCTCTGTCATCTGTCTGTGCAGGTCCGTCCATCCCTCTGTCGTCTGTCTGTGTTAAGGTCTGTCCATCCCTCTGTCGTCTGTCTGTGCAGGTCCGTCCATCCCTCTGTCGTCTGTCTGTGTTAAGGTCCGTCCATCCCTCTGTTGCCTGTCTGTGCTGGTCCGTCCATCCCTCTGTTTTCTGTTTGTGTTAAGGTCCGTCCATCCCTCTGTCATCTGTCTGTGCAGGTCCGTCCATCCCTCTGTCGTCTGTCTGTGTTAAGGTCCGTCCATCCCTCTGTCATCTGTCTGTGTTAATTCTTAAGGTCCGTCCATCCCTCTATTGTCTGTCTGTGCAGGTCCGTCCATCCCTCTGTCGTCTGTCTGTGTTAAGGTCCGTCCATCCCTCTGTTGTCTGTCTGTGCAGGTCTGTCCATCCCTCTGTCGTCTGTCTGTGTTAAGGTCTGTCCATCCCTTTGTTGTCTGTCTGTGCAGGTCCGTTAATCCCTCTGTCATCTGTCTGTGTTAAGGTCCGTCCATCCCTCTGTCATCTGTCTGTGTTAAGGTCCGTCCATCCCTCTGTCATCTGTCTGTGCAGGTCTGTCCATCCCTCTGTCATCTGTCTGTGTTAAGGTCCATCCATCCTTCTGTCATCTGTCTGTGCAGGTCCGTTAATCCCTCTGTCGTCTGTCTGTGCAGGTCCTTCTATCCCTCTGTCGTCTGTCTGTGTTAAGGTCCGTCCATCCCTCTGTCATCTGTCTGTGTTAAGGTCCGTCCATCCCTCTGTTGTCTGTCTATGCAGGTCCGTCCATCCCTCTGTCATCTGTCTGTGCAGGTCCGTCTATCCCTCTGTCTTCTGTCTGTGCAGGTCCGTCCATCCCTCTGTCATCTGTCTGTGTTAAGGTCCGTCCATCCCACTGTCGTCTGTCTGTGCACGTCCGTCCATCCCTCTGTTGTCTGTCTGTGTTAAGGTCTGCCATCCCTCTGTCATCTGTCTGTGTTAAGGTCCGTCCATCCATCTGTCATCTGTTTGTGCAGGTCCGTCCATCCCTCTGTCGTCTGTCTGTGTTAAGGTCCGTCCATCTCTCTGTTGTCTGTCTGTGCATGTCCGTCCATCCCTCTGTTGTCTGTCTCTGTTTAGGTCTGTCTATCCCTCTGTCGTCTGTCTGTGTTAAGGTCCGTCCATCCATCTGTCATCTGTTTGTGTTAAGGTTCGTCCATCCCTCTGTCGTCTGTCTGTGTTAAGGTCCGTCCATCCCTCTGTTGTCTGTCTGTGTTAAGGTCCGTCCATCCCTCTGTCATCTGTCTGTGTTAAGGTCCGTCCATCCCTCTGTCATCTGTCTGTGCAGGTCCGTCCATCCCTCTGTCATCTGTCTGTGTTAAGGTCCGTCCATCCCTCTGTTGTCTGTCTGTGCAGGTCCGTCCATCCCTCTGTTGTCTGTCTCTGTTAAGGTCCGTCTATCCCTCTGTTGTCTGTCTGTGTTAAGGTCCGTCCATCCATCTGTCATCTGTTCGTGTTAAGGTCCGTCCATCCCTCTGTCGTCTGTCTGTGTTAAGGTCCGTCCATCCCTCTGTTGTCTGTCTGTGTTAAGGTCCGTCCATTCCTCTGTCAACTGTCTGTGTTAAGGTCCGTCCATCCCTCTGTTGTCTGTCTGTGTTAAGGTCCGTCCATCCCTCTGTTCCCTCTGTCATCTGTTTGTTCTAAGGTCCGTCCATCCCTCTGTTGTCTGTCTGTGCAGGTCCGTCCATCCCTCTGTTGTCTGTCTCTGTTAAGGTCCGTCTATCCCTCTGTTGTCTGTCTGTGTTAAGGGCCGTCCATCCATCTGTCATCTGTTCGTGTTAAGGTCCGTCCATCCCTCTGTCGTCTGTCTGTGTTAAGGTCCGTCCATCCCTCTGTTGTCTGTCTGTGTTAAGGTCCGTCCATCCCTCTGTCAACTGTCTGTGTTAAGGTCCGTCCATCCCTCTGTTGTCTGTCTGTGTTAAGGTCCGTCCATCCCTCTGTTCCCTCTGTCATCTGTCTGTTCTAAGGTCCGTCCATCCCTCTGTCATCTGTCTGTGTTAAGGTCTGTCCATCCATCTGTTGTCTGTTTGTGTTAAGGTCCGTCCATCCATCTGTTGTCTGTTTGTGTCAAGGTCCGTCCATCCCTCTGACGTCTGTCTGTGTTAAGGTCCGTCCATCCCTCTGTTGTCTGTCTGTGTTAAGGTCCGTCCATCCCTCTGTCGTCTGTCTGTGCAGGTCCGTCCATCCCTCTGTTGTCTGTCTGTTTTAAGGTCCGTCCATCCCTCTGTCATCTGTCTGTGTTAAGGTCCGTCCATCCCTCTGTCGGCTGTCTGTCCAGGTCCGTCCAACCCTCTGTCGTCTGTCTGTGTTAAGGTCCGTCCATCCCTCTGTCGTCTGTCTGTGTAGGTCTGTCCATCCCTCTGTCGTCTGTCTGTGCAGGTCTGTCCATCCCTCTGTCATCTGTCTGTGCAGGTCCGTCCATCCGTCTGTCGTCTGTCTGTGTTAAGGTCCATCCATCCCTCTGTCGTCTGTCTGTGTTAAGGTCTGTCCATCCCTCTGTTGTCTGTCTGTCAAGGTTCGTCCAACCCTCTGTCGTCTGCCTGTGTTAAGGTCTGTCCATCCCTCTGTCGTCTGTTTGTGCAGGTCCGTCCATCCCTCTGTCGTCTGTCTGTGCAGGTCCGTCCATCCCTCTGTCGTCTGTCTGTGTTAAGGTCTGTCCATCCCATTGTCGTCTGTCTGTGTTAAGGTCCTTCCATCCCTCTGTCGTCTGTCTGTGTTAAGGTCTGTCCATCCCATTGTCGTCTGTCTGTGTTAAGGTCCGTCCATCCCTCTGTCGCCTGTCTGTGCAGGTCCGTCCATCCCTCTGTCGTCTGTCTGTGCAGGTCTGTCCATCCCTCTGTCGTCTGTCTGTGTTAAGGTCTGTCCATCCCTCTGTCGTCTGTCTGTGTTAAGGTCTGTCCATCCCATTGTTGTCTGTCTGTGTTAAGGTCCGTCCATCACTCTGTCGTCTGTCTGTGTTAAGGTCTGTCCATCCCATTGTCGTCTGTCTGTGTTAAGGTCCGTCCATCCCTCTGTCGTCTGTCTGTGTTAAGGTCCGTCCATCCCTCTGTCATCTGTCTGTGTTAAGGTCCGTCCATCCCTCTGTCGTCTGTCTGTGTTAAGGTCCGTCCATCCCTCTGTCGCCTGTCTCTGTCTGTGTTAAGGTCTGTCCATCCCTCTGTCGTCTGTCTGTGTTAAGGTCCGTCCATCCCTCTGTTATCTGTCTGTGTTAAGGTCCGTCCATCCCTCTGTCGTCTGTCTGTGTTAAGGTCCGTCCATCCCTCTGTCGCCTGTCTCTGTCTGTGTTAAGGTCTGTCCATCCCTATGTCGTCTGTCTGTGTTAATGTCCGTCCATCCCTCTGTCGCCTGTCTCTGTCTGTCGTCTGTCCTCAAGCAGTTCTTGTTACCGCTATTTCTTGTGAAGAACTTATGGATTGATCCTTCTCAAATTTCATATGTAGGTTACCCGCCGTCCTTAGTTATGCCTTTTTGATATGGGGACTGTCATCATTTAACAAACAAAATGACTGACGTGTTGCTATCTTGGATTTTAACTATTTTTTTATCTCTTTTGTCTATGATCAATGACTGCCCTTAGCTTTCCCATTCATCCAAGCCTCAGCTTATATGTACTGTATCACTATTGTGACTTGGCTTGTAATATGTTTTCTTTGGAACATCATATTATATCAATTATACATATCTCTAAGTGGAATTAAAACATTATGGTGATGTGGCGTCAATGTTCTGGTTGTGTGTGAGAATGGTTTGTTGTTACGTTGGGGAAATCATGCATTGTAAGAACTTAAATGTTCCTCTTGTTTTTATAATCCGACAATGCTGACATGATGTGGGTTTGGGTCGTTATTACAATGGAGTGTTAGCTGAGTGCACTCCCTAGAGTTTAGCCTTCAAGCTGTTACAGTAAATTAGTGTTCATCTATCAGGGGCACATGATCTATAATTCTCTGATAAGGTCAAATAACACACTTCTAGTGATTCAAACAAATTCATTTTGATATTGCTTTGCATCTATTTAGTGGAATATGTCTGAGCTGAACACCGTGAGTTAATGTTTCAATGCCGATTTGGAGGTTTTTCACAATATAACAGGTTTTATGTATAAAATGTATTTAGTAGACTAAAGTATTGAGTTAAATTATATATAACCCCTGCAGTGAAGTAAGTGGGTATACTGGGATTGCCCTGTCTACATGTCTGGATATCAGTCTGTGTGACAAACAGTCTGTCTGAATATCTGTCTGTGTGACAAACAGTCTGTCTGGATATCTGTCTGTGTGACAAACAGTCTGTCTGGATATCTGTCTGTGTGACAAACAGTCTGTCTGGATATCTGTCTGTGTGACAAACAGTCTGTCTGGATATCTGTCTGTGTGACAAACAGTCTGTCTGGATATCTGTCTGTGTGACAAACAGTCTGTCTGGATATCTGTCTGTGTGACAAACAGTCTGTCTGGATATCTGTCTGTGTGACAAACAGTCTGTCTGGATATCTGTCTGTGTGACAAACAGTCTGTCTGGATATCTGTCTGTGTGGCAAACAGTCTGTCTGTGTGACAAACAGTCTGTCTGGATATCTGTCTGTGTGACAAACAGTCTGTCTGGATATCTGTCTGTGTGACAAACAGTCTGTCTGGATATCTGTCTGTGTGACAAACAGTCTGTCTGGATATCTGTCTGTGTGACAAACAGTCTGTCTGGATATCTGTCTGTGTGACAAACAGTCTGTCTGGATATCTGTCTGTGTGGCAAACAGTCTGTCTGTGTGACAAACAGTCTGTCTGGATATCTGTCTGTGTGACAAACAGTCTGTCTGGATATCTGTCTGTGTGGCAAACAGTCTGTCTGTGTGACAAACAGTCTGTCTGGATATCTGTCTGTGTGACAAACAGTCTGTCTGGATATCTGTCTGTGTGGCAAACAGTCTGTCTGTGTGACAAACAGTCTGTCTGGATATCTGTCTATGTGGCAAACAGTCTGTCTGAATATCTGTCTGTGTGACAAACAGTCTGTCTGGATATCTGTCTGTGTGACAAACAGTCTGTCTGGATATCTGTCTGTGTGACAAACAGTCTGTCTGGATATCTGTCTGTGTGACAAACAGTCTGTCTGGATATCTGTCTGTGTGACAAACAGTCTGTCTGGATATCTGTCTGTGTGGCAAACAGTCTGTCTGTGTGACAAACAGTCTGTCTGGATATCTGTCTGTGTGACAAACAGTCTGTCTGGATATCTGTCTGTGTGGCAAACAGTCTGTCAGGATATCTGTCTGTGTGACAAACAGTCTGTCTGGATATCTGTCTGTGTGACAAACAGTCTGTCTGGATATCTGTCTGTGTGGCAAACAGTCTGTCTGGATATCTGTCTGCGTGGCAAACAGTCTGTCTGGATTTCTGTCTGTGTGGCAAACAGTCTGTCTGGAAAACAGTCTGTCTGGATATCTGTCTGTGTGACAAACAGTCTGTCTGGATTTTTGTCTGTGTGGCAAACAGTCTGTCTGGATATCTGTCTGTGTGGCAAACAGTCTGTCTGGATATTTGGCTGTGTGGCAAACAGTCTGTCTGGATATCTGTCTGCGTGGCAAACAGTCTATCTGGATATCTGTCTGCGTGGCAAACAGTCTGTCTGGATATCTGTCTGCATGGCAAACAGTCTGTCTGGATATCTGTCTGTGTGGCAAACAGTCTGTCTGGAAAACAGTCTGTGTGGCAAACAGTCTGTCTGGATATTTGTCTGTGTGGCAAACAGTCTGTCTGGATATCTGTCTGTGTGACAAACAGTCTGTCTGGATATCTGTCTGTGTGGCAAACAGTCTGTCTGGATATCTGTCTGTGTGGCAAACAGTCTGTCTGTGTGATAAACAGTCTGTCTGGATATCTGTCTATGTGGCAAACAGTCTGTCTGGATATCTGTCTGTGTGACAAACAGTCTGTCTGGATATCTGTCTGTGTGACAAACAGTCTGTCTGGATATCTGTCTATGTGGCAAACAGTCTGTCTGGATATCTGTCTGTGTCACAAACAGTCTGTCTGGATATCTGTCTGTGTGACAAACAGTCTGTCTGGATATCTGTCTGTGTGGCAAACAGTCTGTCTGTGTGACAAACAGTCTGTCTGGATATCTGTCTGTGTGACAAACAGTCTGTCTGGATATCTGTCTGTGTGGCAAACAGTCTGTCAGGATATCTGTCTGTGTGACAAACAGTCTGTCTGGATATCTGTCTGTGTGACAAACAGTCTGTCTGGATATCTGTCTGTGTGGCAAACAGTCTGTCTGGATATCTGTCTGTGTGGCAAACAGTCTGTCTGGATTTCTGTCTGTGTGGCAAACAGTCTGTCTGGAAAACAGTCTGTCTGGATATCTGTCTGTGTGACAAACAGTCTGTCTGGATATCTGTCTGTGTGACAAACAGTCTGTCTGGATATCTGTCTGTGTGGCAAACAGTCTGTCTGGATATCTGTCTGTGTGGCAAACAGTCTGTCTGGATTTCTGTCTGTGTGGCAAACAGTCTGTCTGGAAAACAGTCTGTCTGGATATCTGTCTGTGTGACAAACAGTCTGTCTGGATATTTGTCTGTGTGGCAAACAGTCTGTCTGGATATCTGTCTGTGTGGCAAACAGTCTGTCTGGATATCTGTCTGCGTGGCAAACAGTCTATCTGGATATCTGTCTGCGTGGCAAACAGTCTGTCTGGATATCTGTCTGCATGGCAAACAGTCTGTCTGGATATCTGTCTGTGTGGCAAACAGTCTGTCTGGAAAACAGTCTGTGTGGCAAACAGTCTGTCTGGATATTTGTCTGTGTGGCAAACAGTCTGTCTGGATATCTGTCTGTGTGACAAACAGTCTGTCTGGATATCTGTCTGTGTGGCAAACAGTCTGTCTGGATATCTGTCTGTGTGGCAAACAGTCTGTCTGGATATCTGTCTGCATGGCAAACAGTCTGTCTGGATATCTGTCTGTGTGGCAAACAGTCTGTCTGGATATCTGTCTGTGTGGCAAACAGTCTGTCTGGATATCTGTCTGTGTGGCAAACAGTCTGTCTGGAGATCTGTCTGTGTGGCAAACAGTCTGTCTGGATATCTGTCTGTGTGACAAACAGTCTGTCTGGATATCTGTCTGTGTGACAAACAGTCTGTCTGGATATCTGTCTGTGTGACAAACAGTCTGTCTGGATATCTGTCTGTGTGACAAACAGTCTGTCTGGATATCTGTCTGTGTGACAAACAGTCTGTCTGGATATCTGTCTGTGTGACAAACAGTCTGTCTGGATATATGTCTGTGTGACAAACAGTCTGTCTGGATATCTGTCTGTGTGGCAAACAGTCTGTCTGTGTGACAAACAGTCTGTCTGGATATCTGTCTGTGTGACAAACAGTCTGTCTGGATATCTGTCTGTGTGGCAAACAGTCTGTCTGTGTGACAAACAGTCTGTCTGGATATCTGTCTGTGTGACAAACAGTCTGTCTGGATATCTGTCTGTGTGGCAAACAGTCTGTCTGTGTGACAAACAGTCTGTCTGGATATCTGTCTATGTGGCAAACAGTCTGTCTGAATATCTGTCTGTGTGACAAACAGTCTGTCTGGATATCTGTCTTGTTGACAAACAGTCTGTCTGGATATCTGTCTGTGTGACAAACAGTCTGTCTGGATATCTGTCTGTGTGACAAACAGTCTGTCTGGATATCTGTCTGTGTGACAAACAGTCTGTCTGGATATCTGTCTGTGTGGCAAACAGTCTGTCTGTGTGACAAACAGTCTGTCTGGATATCTGTCTGTGTGACAAACAGTCTGTCTGGATATCTGTCTGTGTGGCAAACAGTCTGTCAGGATATCTGTCTGTGTGACAAACAGTCTGTCTGGATATCTGTCTGTGTGACAAACAGTCTGTCTGGATATCTGTCTGTGTGGCAAACAGTCTGTCTGGATATCTGTCTGCGTGGCAAACAGTCTGTCTGGATTTCTGTCTGTGTGGCAAACAGTCTGTCTGGAAAACAGTCTGTCTGGATATCTGTCTGTGTGACAAACAGTCTGTCTGGATTTTTGTCTGTGTGGCAAACAGTCTGTCTGGATATCTGTCTGTGTGGCAAACAGTCTGTCTGGATATTTGGCTGTGTGGCAAACAGTCTGTCTGGATATCTGTCTGCGTGGCAAACAGTCTATCTGGATATCTGTCTGCGTGGCAAACAGTCTGTCTGGATATCTGTCTGCATGGCAAACAGTCTGTCTGGATATCTGTCTGTGTGGCAAACAGTCTGTCTGGAAAACAGTCTGTGTGGCAAACAGTCTGTCTGGATATTTGTCTGTGTGGCAAACAGTCTGTCTGGATATCTGTCTGTGTGACAAACAGTCTGTCTGGATATCTGTCTGTGTGGCAAACAGTCTGTCTGGATATCTGTCTGTGTGGCAAACAGTCTGTCTGTGTGATAAACAGTCTGTCTGGATATCTGTCTATGTGGCAAACAGTCTGTCTGGATATCTGTCTGTGTGACAAACAGTCTGTCTGGATATCTGTCTGTGTGACAAACAGTCTGTCTGGATATCTGTCTATGTGGCAAACAGTCTGTCTGGATATCTGTCTGTGTCACAAACAGTCTGTCTGGATATCTGTCTGTGTGACAAACAGTCTGTCTGGATATCTGTCTGTGTGGCAAACAGTCTGTCTGGATATCTGTCTGTGTGGCAAACAGTCTGTCTGGATTTCTGTCTGTGTGGCAAACAGTCTGTCTGGAAAACAGTCTGTCTGGATATCTGTCTGTGTGACAAACAGTCTGTCTGGATATTTGTCTGTGTGGCAAACAGTCTGTCTGGATATCTGTCTGTGTGGCAAACAGTCTGTCTGGATATCTGTCTGCGTGGCAAACAGTCTATCTGGATATCTGTCTGCGTGGCAAACAGTCTGTCTGGATATCTGTCTGCATGGCAAACAGTCTGTCTGGATATCTGTCTGTGTGGCAAACAGTCTGTCTGGAAAACAGTCTGTGTGGCAAACAGTCTGTCTGGATATTTGTCTGTGTGGCAAACAGTCTGTCTGGATATCTGTCTGTGTGACAAACAGTCTGTCTGGATATCTGTCTGTGTGGCAAACAGTCTGTCTGGATATCTGTCTGTGTGGCAAACAGTCTGTCTGGATATCTGTCTGCATGGCAAACAGTCTGTCTGGATATCTGTCTGTGTGGCAAACAGTCTGTCTGGATATCTGTCTGTGTGGCAAACAGTCTGTCTGGATATCTGTCTGTGTGGCAAACAGTCTGTCTGGAGATCTGTCTGTGTGGCAAACAGTCTGTCTGGATATCTGTCTGCGTGGCAAACAGTCTGTCTGTATATCTGTCTGTGTGGAAAACAGTCTGTCTGGATATCTGTCTGTGTGGAAAACAGTCTGTCTGGATATCTGTCTGCATGGCAAACAGTCTGTCTGGATATCTGTCTGTGTGACAAACAGTCTGTCTGGATATCTGTCTGTGTGACAAACAGTCTGTCTGGATATCTGTCTGTGTGACAAACAGTCTGTCTGGATATCTGTCTGTGTGACAAACAGTCTGTCTGGATATCTGTCTGTGTGACAAACAGTCTGTCTGGATATCTGTCTGTGTGACAAACAGTCTGTCTGGATATCTGTCTGTGTGGCAAACAGTCTGTCTGTGTGACAAACAGTCTGTCTGGATATCTGTCTGTGTGACAAACAGTCTGTCTGGATATCTGTCTGTGTGGCAAACAGTCTGTCTGTGTGACAAACAGTCTGTCTGGATATCTGTCTGTGTGGCAAACAGTCTGTCTGTGTGACAAACAGTCTGTCTGGATATCTGTCTATGTGGCAAACAGTCTGTCTGAATATCTGTCTGTGTGACAAACAGTCTGTCTGGATATCTGTCTGTGTGACAAACAGTCTGTCTGGATATCTGTCTGTGTGACAAACAGTCTGTCTGGATATCTGTCTGTGTGACAAACAGTCTGTCTGGATATCTGTCTGTGTGACAAACAGTCTGTCTGGATATCTGTCTGTGTGGCAAACAGTCTGTCTGTGTGACAAACAGTCTGTCTGGATATCTGTCTGTGTGACAAACAGTCTGTCTGGATATCTGTCTGTGTGGCAAACAGTCTGTCAGGATATCTGTCTGTGTGACAAACAGTCTGTCTGGATATCTGTCTGTGTGACAAACAGTCTGTCTGGATATCTGTCTGTGTGGCAAACAGTCTGTCTGGATATCTGTCTGCGTGGCAAACAGTCTGTCTGGATTTCCGTCTATGTGGCAAACAGTCTGTCTGGAAAACAGTCTGTCTGGATATCTGTCTGTGTGACAAACAGTCTGTCTGGATTTTTGTCTGTGTGGCAAACAGTCTGTCTGGATATCTGTCTGTGTGGCAAACAGTCTGTCTGGATATCTGTCTGTGTGGCAAACAGTCTGTCTGGATATCTGTCTGCATGGCAAACAGTCTGTCTGGATATCTGTCTGTGTGGCAAACAGTCTGTCTGGATATCTGTCTGTGTGGCAAACAGTCTGTCTGGATATCTGTCTGTGTGGCAAACAGTCTGTCTGGAGATCTGTCTGTGTGGCAAACAGTCTGTCTGGATATCTGTCTGCGTGGCAAACAGTCTGTCTGTATATCTGTCTGTGTGGAAAACAGTCTGTCTGGATATCTGTCTGTGTGGAAAACAGTCTGTCTGGATATCTGTCTGCATGGCAAACAGTCTGTCTGGATATCTGTCTGTGTGACAAACAGTCTGTCTGGATATCTGTCTGTGTGACAAACAGTCTGTCTGGATATCTGTCTGTGTGACAAACAGTCTGTCTGGATATCTGTCTGTGTGACAAACAGTCTGTCTGGATATCTGTCTGTGTGACAAACAGTCTGTCTGGATATCTGTCTGTGTGACAAACAGTCTGTCTGGATATCTGTCTGTGTGGCAAACAGTCTGTCTGTGTGACAAACAGTCTGTCTGGATATCTGTCTGTGTGACAAACAGTCTGTCTGGATATCTGTCTGTGTGGCAAACAGTCTGTCTGTGTGACAAACAGTCTGTCTGGATATCTGTCTGTGTGGCAAACAGTCTGTCTGTGTGACAAACAGTCTGTCTGGATATCTGTCTATGTGGCAAACAGTCTGTCTGAATATCTGTCTGTGTGACAAACAGTCTGTCTGGATATCTGTCTGTGTGACAAACAGTCTGTCTGGATATCTGTCTGTGTGACAAACAGTCTGTCTGGATATCTGTCTGTGTGACAAACAGTCTGTCTGGATATCTGTCTGTGTGACAAACAGTCTGTCTGGATATCTGTCTGTGTGGCAAACAGTCTGTCTGTGTGACAAACAGTCTGTCTGGATATCTGTCTGTGTGACAAACAGTCTGTCTGGATATCTGTCTGTGTGGCAAACAGTCTGTCAGGATATCTGTCTGTGTGACAAACAGTCTGTCTGGATATCTGTCTGTGTGACAAACAGTCTGTCTGGATATCTGTCTGTGTGGCAAACAGTCTGTCTGGATATCTGTCTGCGTGGCAAACAGTCTGTCTGGATTTCTGTCTGTGTGGCAAACAGTCTGTCTGGAAAACAGTCTGTCTGGATATCTGTCTGTGTGACAAACAGTCTGTCTGGATTTTTGTCTGTGTGGCAAACAGTCTGTCTGGATATCTGTCTGTGTGGCAAACAGTCTGTCTGGATATTTGGCTGTGTGGCAAACAGTCTGTCTGGATATCTGTCTGCGTGGCAAACAGTCTATCTGGATATCTGTCTGCGTGGCAAACAGTCTGTCTGGATATCTGTCTGCATGGCAAACAGTCTGTCTGGATATCTGTCTGTGTGGCAAACAGTCTGTCTGGAAAACAGTCTGTGTGGCAAACAGTCTGTCTGGATATTTGTCTGTGTGGCAAACAGTCTGTCTGGATATCTGTCTGTGTGACAAACAGTCTGTCTGGATATCTGTCTGTGTGGCAAACAGTCTGTCTGGATATCTGTCTGTGTGGCAAACAGTCTGTCTGTGTGATAAACAGTCTGTCTGGATATCTGTCTATGTGGCAAACAGTCTGTCTGGATATCTGTCTGTGTGACAAACAGTCTGTCTGGATATCTGTCTGTGTGACAAACAGTCTGTCTGGATATCTGTCTATGTGGCAAACAGTCTGTCTGGATATCTGTCTGTGTCACAAACAGTCTGTCTGGATATCTGTCTGTGTGACAAACAGTCTGTCTGGATATCTGTCTGTGTGGCAAACAGTCTGTCTGTGTGACAAACAGTCTGTCTGGATATCTGTCTGTGTGACAAACAGTCTGTCTGGATATCTGTCTGTGTGGCAAACAGTCTGTCAGGATATCTGTCTGTGTGACAAACAGTCTGTCTGGATATCTGTCTGTGTGACAAACAGTCTGTCTGGATATCTGTCTATGTGGCAAACAGTCTGTCTGGATATCTGTCTGTGTGGCAAACAGTCTGTCTGGATTTCTGTCTGTGTGGCAAACAGTCTGTCTGGAAAACAGTCTGTCTGGATATCTGTCTGTGTGACAAACAGTCTGTCTGGATATTTGTCTGTGTGGCAAACAGTCTGTCTGGATATCTGTCTGTGTGGCAAACAGTCTGTCTGGATATCTGTCTGCGTGGCAAACAGTCTATCTGGATATCTGTCTGCGTGGCAAACAGTCTGTCTGGATATCTGTCTGCATGGCAAACAGTCTGTCTGGATATCTGTCTGTGTGGCAAACAGTCTGTCTGGAAAACAGTCTGTGTGGCAAACAGTCTGTCTGGATATTTGTCTGTGTGGCAAACAGTCTGTCTGGATATCTGTCTGTGTGACAAACAGTCTGTCTGGATATCTGTCTGTGTGGCAAACAGTCTGTCTGGATATCTGTCTGTGTGGCAAACAGTCTGTCTGGATATCTGTCTGCATGGCAAACAGTCTGTCTGGATATCTGTCTGTGTGGCAAACAGTCTGTCTGGATATCTGTCTGTGTGGCAAACAGTCTGTCTGGATATCTGTCTGTGTGGCAAACAGTCTGTCTGGAGATCTGTCTGTGTGGCAAACAGTCTGTCTGGATATCTGTCTGCGTGGCAAACAGTCTGTCTGTATATCTGTCTGTGTGGAAAACAGTCTGTCTGGATATCTGTCTGTGTGGAAAACAGTCTGTCTGGATATCTGTCTGCATGGCAAACAGTCTGTCTGGAGATCTGTCTGTGTGGCAAACAGTCTGTCTGGAGATCTGTCTGCGTGGCAAACAGTCTGTCTGGATATCTGTCACCTGAAGTAAGTTGACCAGAAAATTCTATCTTAGCCCACAGGCAGATCAGTATATTATGTATTTATGCGCCAGAATTTGGACTTTTCAATTTCAACACTTTTTAAGGGAGTTACGGCTCTTGATTTGAAGTAACTTTTACGGAAACCCCAAGGTCAAGGACATTCTGCTTTCACTAGCCCTCCACCGTATTAGGTTTGGGGTTCGAGAGCTATGAGTAGTAGTTGCCAGGGATGTAGTTGTAGGTCGGTGGTTTTCCTCTGGAAACTCCATGTTTCCTCCACCACCAAAACCTGAGACATGTCCTATAAACCGACTATATATAGCTGCATTAGGCCCTAAAACACAAACCAAATAAACCTTTCCAAATGGCCAGCCACTGGTTTTGGTCAGGCTCATTTAGATTACACCACCATAGCAAATGTTTGGTTTGAAATCATTTTTTAGAAGCCTTCCATCTGTAATGGCCGACTCTGTGGATGTTAGTTAATTAAAACTAAAGCTAAATATAAGAAATCTCACCACTTTTCAGGTTCAAGATATCAATTTATTTCAATACATTAGAAAAACCTGAACAAGGTGGAGTGAAGGTGACAACTTGACATGTCAGGGACATTGTGAACCTTGTAGTGTAAAGGGACATTGTAAACCTTGTAGTGTAAAGGGACATTGTAAACCTTGTAGTGTAAAGGGACAATGTAAACCTTGTAGTGTAAAGGGACAGTGTATACCTTGTAGTGTAAAGGGACAGTGTATACCTTGTAGTGTAAAGGGACATTGTAAACCTTGTAGTGTAAAGGGACAGTGTAAACCTTGTAGTGTAAAGGGACAGTGTAAACCTTGTAGTGTAAAGGGACATTGTAAACCTTGTAGTGTAAAGGGACATTGTAAACCTTGTAGTGTAAAGGGACAGTGAAAACCTTGTAGTGTAAAGGGAAAGTGTAAACCTTGTAGTGTAAAGGGACAGTGTAAACCTTGTAGTGTAAAGGGACAGTGTAAACCTTGTAGTGTAAAGGGACATTGTAAACCTTGTAGTGTAAAGGGACATTGTGAACCTTGTAGTGTAAAGGGACAGTGTATACCTTGTAGTGTAAAGGGACAGTGTATACCTTGTAGTGTAAAGGGACATTGTAAACCTTGTAGTGTAAAGGGACAGTGTATACCTTGTAGTGTAAAGGGACAATGTAAACCTTGTAGTGTAAAGGGACATTGTAAACCTTGTAGTGTAAAGGGACAATGTAAACCTTGTAGTGTAAAGGGACAGTGTATACCTTGTAGTGTAAAGGGACAGTCCTCCAATCAATATTGTTATAAGTTTCATGTTTATGTGTTTTTCAGTCTTGCAGTGACAGAAGACATGCTGCGACCATTTTTAGAGGGCTGGTCCCTCAAACAGGTGTTTGATACCAACAGACTCTTCAAAGTGGACTACAAGATTCTGGAAGGTCTTCCCTGTAAAAATGACAACTTTATTGTGAGATAATTTACTGTGTCTATACCATCTGTCCATGCCAATGCCTTGATACACTGACCTTATATTGTGATCCTTCATATCTTCAAGTTATTTATAGTTAGCCCCCAGTACAGGATCTCTGTAGAGTACCTCTAAACCTAACTTAAAGTTAGCCCCCAGTACAGGATCTCTGTAGAGGTCCTCTATACCTAACTTATAGTTAGCCCCCAGTACAGGATCTCTGTAGAGGTCCTCTATACCTAACTTAGAGTTAGCCCCCAGTACAGGATCTCTGTAGAGGTCCTCTAAACCTAACTTAGAGTAAGCCCCCAGTACAGGATCTCTGTAGAGTACCTCTATACCTACCTTATAGTTAGCCCCCAGTACAGGATCTCTGTAGAGGTCCTCTATACCTACTTTATAGTTAGCCCCCAGTACAGGATCTCTGTAGAGGTCCTCTATACCTACCTTATAGTAAGCTCCCAGTACCGAATCTCTGTAGAGTACCTTTATACTTACCTTATAGTTAGCCCCCAGTACAGGATCTCTGTAGAGTACCTCTATACCTACCTTATAGTAAGCCCCCAGTACAGGATCTCTGTACAGGTCCTCTATACCTAACTTAGAGTTAGCCCCCAGTACAGGATCTCTGTAGAAGTCCTCTATACCTACCTTATAGTTAGCCCCCAGTACAGGATCTCTGTAGAGTATCTCTAAACCTACCTTATAGTAAGCTCCCAGTACAGGATCTCTGTAGAGGTCCTCTGTACCTAACTTATAGTTAGCCCCCAGTACAGGATCTCTGTAGAAGTCCTCTAAACCTAACTTAAAGTAAGCCCCCAGTACAGGATCTCTGTACAGGTCCTCTATACCTAACTTAGAGTTAGCCCCCAGTACAGGATCTCTGTAGAGTACCTCTATACCTACCTTATAGTAAGCTCCCAGTACAGGATCTCTGTAGAGTACCTCTATACCTACCTTATAGTTAGCCCCCAGTACAGGATCTCTGTAGAGGTCCTCTAAACCTACCTTATAGTAAGCTCCCAGTACAGGATCTCTGTAGAGGTCCTCTATACCTAACTTAGAGTTAGCTCCCAGTACAGGATCTCTGTAGAGGTCCTCTATACCTACCTTATAGTTAGCCCCCAGTACAGGATCTCTGTAGAAGTCCTCTATACCTACCTTATAGTTAGCCCCCAGTACAGGATCTCTGTAGAGGTCCTCTATACCTAACTTATAGTTAGCCCCCAGTACAGGATCTCTGTAGAAGTCCTCTATACCTACCTTATAGTTAGCCCCCAGTACAGGATCTCTGTAGAGGTCCTCTATACCTAACTTATAGTTAGCTCCCAGTACCGGATCTCTGTAGAGGTCC
The DNA here is from genome assembly GCA_947623455.1 of Mimachlamys varia. Lineage (NCBI taxonomy): Eukaryota > Metazoa > Mollusca > Bivalvia > Pectinida > Pectinidae > Mimachlamys > Mimachlamys varia. The sequence continues at coordinate 17,782,982 of OX392537.1, read as the reverse complement.
TCTATACCTAACTTATAGTTAGCTCCCAGTACAGGATCTCTGTAGAGGTCCTCTATACCTAACTTATAGTAAGCTCCCAGTACAGGATCTCTGTAGAGGTCCTCTATACCTAACTTATAGTTAGCTCCCAGTACAGGATCTCTGTAGAGGTCCTCTATACCTAACTTATAGTTAGCCCCCAGTACAGGATCTCTGTAGAGGTCCTCTATACCTAACTTAGAGTTAGCTCCCAGTACAGGATCTCTGTAGAGGTCCTCTATACCTAACTTATAGTTAGCTCCCAGTACAGGATCTCTGTAGAGGTCCTCTATACTTACCTTATAGTTAGCCCCCAGTACAGGATCTCTTTAGAGGTCCTCTATACCTAACTTATAGTTAGCCCCCAATACAGGATCTCTGTAGAGGTCCTTTAAACCTAACTTATAGTAAGCTCCCAGTACAGGATCTCTGTAGAGGTCCTCTATACCTAACTTAGAATTAGCCCCAAGTACAGGATCTCTGTAGAGTACCTCTATACCTACCTTATAGTTAGCTCCCAGTACAGGATCTCTGTAGAGGTCCTCTGTACCTACCTTAGAATTAGCCCCCAGTACAGGATCTCTGTAGAGGTCGTCTATACCTACCTTATAGTTAGCCCCCAGTACCGGATCTCTGTAGAGTACCTCTATACCTACCTTATAGTTAGCTCCCAGTACAGGATCTCTGTAGAGGTCCTCTATACCTACCTTATAGTTAGCTCCCAGTACAGGATCTCTGTACAGGTCCTCTATACCTAACTTAGAGTTAGCCCCCAGTACAGGATCTCTGTAGAGGTCCTCTAAACCTAACTTCGAGTAAGCCCGCAGTACAGGATCTCTGTAGAGGTCCTCTATACCTACATTATAGTAAGCCCCCAGTACAGGATCTCTGTAGAGTATCCCTAACCTAACTTAGAGTTAGCCCCCAGTACAGGATCTCTGTAGAGGTCCTCTAAACCTAACTTATAGTTAGCCCCCAGTACAGGATCTCTGTAGAGGTCCTCTATACCTAACTTATAGTTAGCCCCCAGTACAGGATCTCTGTAAAGGTCCTCTAAACCTACCTTATAGTTAGCCCCCAGTACAGGATCTCTGTAGAGGTCCTCTATACCTACCTTATAGTTAGCTCCCAGTACAGGATCTCTGTAGAGTACCTCTATACTTACCTTATAGTTAGCCCCCAGTACAGGATCTCTGTAGAGTACCTCTATACCTAACTTATAGTTAGCCCCCAGTACAGGATCTCTGTAGAGTACCTCTATACCTAACTTATAGTTAGCCCCCAGTACAGGATCTCTGTAGAGTACCTCTATACCTAACTTATAGTTAGCCCCCAGTACAGGATCTCTGTAGAGGTCCTCTATACCTACCTTATAGTTAGCCCCCAGTACAGGATCTCTGTAGAGTACCTCTATACCTACCTTATAGTTAGCCCCCAGTACAGGATCTCTGTAGAGGTCCTCTATACCTACCTTATAGTTAGCCCCCAGTACAGGATCTCTGTAGAGGTCCTCTAAACCTACCTTATAGTTAGCCCCCAGTACAGGATCTCTGTAGAGGTCCTCTATACCTACCTTATAGTTAGCCCCCAGTACAGGATCTCTGTAGAGGTCCTCTAAACCTACCTTATAGTTAGCCCCCAGTACAGGATCTCTGTAGAGTACCTCTATACCTACCTTATAGTTAGCCCCCAGTACAGGATCTCTGTAGAGGTCCTCTAAACCTACCTTATAGTTAGCCCCCAGTACAGGATCTCTGTAGAGTACCTCTATACCTACCTTATAGTTAGCCCCCAGTACAGGATCTCTGTAGAGTACCTCTATACCTACCTTATAGTTAGCCCCCAGTACAGGATCTCTGTAGAGGTCCTCTAAACCTACCTTATAGTTAGCCCCCAGTACAGGATCTCTGTAGAGGTCCTCTATACCTAACTTATACATTGTAGCTAGCCCCCAGTACAGGATCTCTGTAGAGGTCCTCTATACCTACCTTATAGTTAGCCCCCAGTACAGGATCTCTGTAGAGTACCTCTATACCTACCTTATAGTTAGCCCCCAGTACAGGATCTCTGTAGAGTAAGTACCTCTATACCTAACTGATAGTTAGCCCCCAGTACAGGATCTCTGTAGAGTACCTCTATACCTAACTTATAGTTAGCCCCCAGTACAGGATCTCTGTAGAGTACCTCTATACCTAACTTATAGTTAGCCCCCAGTACAGGATCTCTGTAGAGTACCTCTATACCTAGCTTATAGTTAGCCCCCAGTACAGGATCTCTGTAGAGTACCTCTATACCTGACTTATAGTTAGCCCCCAGTACAGGATCTCTGTAGAGTACCTCTATACCTACCTTATAGTTAGCCCCCAGTACAGGATCTCTGTAGAGTACCTCTATACCTACCTTATAGTTAGCCCCCAGTACAGGATCTCTGTAGAGTACCTCTATACCTACCTTATAGTTAGCCCCCAGTACAGGATCTCTGTAGAGTACCTCTATACCTACCTTATAGTTAGCCCCCAGTACAGGATCTCTGTAGAGGTCCTCTATACCTACCTTATAGTTAGCCCCCAGTACAGGATCTCTGTAGAGGTCCTCAATACCTACCTTATAGTTAGCCCCCAGTACAGGATCTCTTTAGAGGTCCTCTATACCTAACTTATAGTTAGCCCCCAGTACAGGATCTCTGTAGAGGTCCTCTATACCTAACTTATAGTTAGCCCCCAGTACAGGATCTCTGTAGAGGTCCTCTATACCTAACTTATAGTAAGCCCCCAGTACAGGATCTCTGTAGAGGTCCTCTATACCTACCTTATAGTTAGCCCCCAGTACAGGATCTCTGTAGAGGTCCTCTATACCTAACTTATAGTTAGCCCCCAGTACAGGGTCTCTGTAGAGGTCCTCTATACCTACCTTATAGTTAGCCCCCAGTACAGGATCTCTGTAGAGGTCCTCTATACCTACCTTATAGTTAGCCCCCAGTACAGGATCTCTGTAGAGGTCCTCTATACCTACCTTAAAGTTAGCCCCCAGTACAGGATCTCTGTAGAGGTCCTCTATACCTAACTTATAGTTAGCCCCCAGTACAGGATCTCTGTAGAGTACCTCTATACCTAACTTATAGTTAGCCCCCAGTACAGGATCTCTGTAGAGGTCCTCTATACCTACCTTATAGTTAGCCCCCAGTACAGGATCTCTGTAGAGTACCTCTATACCTACCTTATAGTTAGCCCCCAGTACAGGATCTCTGTAGAGGTCCTCTATACCTACCTTATAGTTAGCCCCCAGTACAGGATCTCTGTAGAGGTCCTCTAAACCTACCTTATAGTTAGCCCCCAGTACAGGATCTCTGTAGAGGTCCTCTATACCTACCTTATAGTTAGCCCCCAGTACAGGATCTCTGTAGAGGTCCTCTAAACCTACCTTATAGTTAGCCCCCAGTACAGGATCTCTGTAGAGTACCTCTATACCTACCTTATAGTTAGCCCCCAGTACAGGATCTCTGTAGAGGTCCTCTAAACCTACCTTATAGTTAGCCCCCAGTACAGGATCTCTGTAGAGTACCTCTATACCTACCTTATAGTTAGCCCCCAGTACAGGATCTCTGTAGAGTACCTCTATACCTACCTTATAGTTAGCCCCCAGTACAGGATCTCTGTAGAGGTCCTCTAAACCTACCTTATAGTTAGCCCCCAGTACAGGATCTCTGTAGAGGTCCTCTATACCTAACTTATACATTGTAGCTAGCCCCCAGTACAGGATCTCTGTAGAGGTCCTCTATACCTACCTTATAGTTAGCCCCCAGTACAGGATCTCTGTAGAGTACCTCTATACCTACCTTATAGTTAGCCCCCAGTACAGGATCTCTGTAGAGTAAGTACCTCTATACCTAACTGATAGTTAGCCCCCAGTACAGGATTTCTGTAGAGTACCTCTATACCTAACTTATAGTTAGCCCCCAGTACAGGATCTCTGTAGAGTACCTCTATACCTAACTTATAGTTAGCCCCCAGTACAGGATCTCTGTAGAGTACCTCTATACCTAGCTTATAGTTAGCCCCCAGTACAGGATCTCTGTAGAGTACCTCTATACCTAACTTATAGTTAGCCCCCAGTACAGGATCTCTGTAGAGTACCTCTATACCTACCTTATAGTTAGCCCCCAGTACAGGATCTCTGTAGAGTACCTCTATACCTACCTTATAGTTAGCCCCCAGTACAGGATCTCTGTAGAGTACCTCTATACCTACCTTATAGTTAGCCCCCAGTACAGGATCTCTGTAGAGTACCTCTATACCTACCTTATAGTTAGCCCCCAGTACAGGATCTCTGTAGAGGTCCTCTATACCTACCTTATAGTTAGCCCCCAGTACAGGATCTCTGTAGAGGTCCTCAATACCTACCTTATAGTTAGCCCCCAGTACAGGATCTCTTTAGAGGTCCTCTATACCTAACTTATAGTTAGCCCCCAGTACAGGATCTCTGTAGAGGTCCTCTATACCTAACTTATAGTTAGCCCCCAGTACAGGATCTCTGTAGAGGTCCTCTATACCTAACTTATAGTAAGCCCCCAGTACAGGATCTCTGTAGAGGTCCTCTATACCTACCTTATAGTTAGCCCCCAGTACAGGATCTCTGTAGAGGTCCTCTATACCTAACTTATAGTTAGCCCCCAGTACAGGGTCTCTGTAGAGGTCCTCTATACCTACCTTATAGTTAGCCCCCAGTACAGGATCTCTGTAGAGGTCCTCTATACCTACCTTATAGTTAGCCCCCAGTACAGGATCTCTGTAGAGGTCCTCTATACCTACCTTAAAGTTAGCCCCCAGTACAGGATCTCTGTAGAGGTCCTCTATACCTACCTTATAGTTAGCCCCCAGTACAGGATCTCTGTAGAGTACCTCTATACCTAACTTAGAGTTAGCCCTCAGTACAGGATCTCTGTAGAGGTCCTCTATACCTACCTTATAGTAAGCCCCCAGTACAGGATCTCTGTAAAGTACCTCTATACCTACCTTATAGTTAGCCCCCAGTACAGGAATCAGTAGACATAAGGTCAGTAACTGTTGTTCCTGCCTTGCCTTTTTCATACCCCTTCTTAGGTATTGGTCAAAGAGACTGCTATCGGAAGAATATTTATTATTAGAATGTGCGGGGGGTGGGTGATTCTTTGGGACATTGAGCTAGTGTAGGAGAGTGGTATGACCCGCTTGGGTCATGATTTGGTCTCAGGTGAAAGGTCAATTTTGCAGGTCACTTAAAGCCTTTAAGTTAAGTTTTATATTTTTCAGTTGGCATGGTGACATGGACTGACAAGAAGAACCAATGACATAGTGTATATTTTTGTTTGACAGGTGTGTGCACCCCTGGCCCTGTTCTTCTTGAATGGTGAACAGCACCTGGTTCCAATAGCAATACAGCTGAAACAGAAACCTGCGGAGGACAACCCTGTGAGTTTGTCATCAATTGTATAAGATAGGGTGATAAGACTTTAAGTTGGAACATGAACACTTGGCGGTATTGAACATGAACACTCGGCTGTATTGAACATGAACACCTGGCTGTATTGAACATGAACACCCAGCTATATTGAACATGAACACTCGGCTGTATTGAACATGAACACTCGGCGGTATTGAACATGAACACTTAGCGGTATTGAACATGAACACTTAGCGGTATTAAACATGAACACCTGGCTGTATTGAACATGAACACCCAGCTATATTAAACATGAACACCCGGCTGTATTGAACATGAACACTCGGCTGTATTGAACATGAACACTCGGCGGTATTAAACATGAACACTTAGCGGTATTAAACATGAACACCCGGCTGTATTGAACATGAACACTCGGCGGTATTGAACATGAACACTTAGCGGTATTAAACATGAACACCCGGCTGTATTGAACATGAACACCCGGCGGTATTGAACATGAACACTCGGCTGTATTGAACATGAACACTCGGCTGTATTGAACATGAACACTTGGCGGTGTTGAACATCAACACCCGGCTGTATTGAACATGAACACCCAGCTATATTGAACATGAACACTCGGCTGTATTGAACATGAACACTCGGCGGTATTGAACATGAGCACTTGGCGGTATTAAACATGAACACCCGGCTGTATTGAACATGAACACTCGGCTGAATTGAACATGAACACTCGGCTGTATTGAACATGAACACTTGGCGGTGTTGAACATCAACACCCAGCTGTATTGAACATGAACACTCGGCGGTATTGAACATGAACACCCGGCTGTATTGAACATGAACACTCGGCTGTATTGAACATAAACACTAGGCGGTATTGAACATGAATACTCCACTGTATTGAACATGAACACTTGGAGGTATTGAACATGAACACTCGACTGTATTGAACATGAACACCTGGCTGTATTGAACATGAACACCCAGCTATATTGAACATGAACACTCGGCTGTATTGAACATGAACACTCGGCAGTATTGAACATGAACACTTGGCGGTATTGAACATGAACACCCGGCTGTATTGAACATGAACACTCGGCGGTATTGAACATGAACACCGGGCTGTATTGAACATGAACACTCGACTGTTTTGAACATAAACACTAGGCGGTATTGAACATGAACACCCGGCTGTATTGAACATGAACACCCGGCTGTATTGAACATGAACACTCGACTGTATTGAACATAAACACTAGGCGGTATTGAACATGAACACCCGGCTGTATTGAACATGAACACCCGGCTGTATTGAACATGAACACTCGGCAGTATTGAACATGAACACTCGGCTATATTGAACATGAACACTCGGCTGTATTGAACATGAACACTCGGCTGTATTGAACATGAACACTCGGCTGTATTGAACATGAACACTCGGCTGTATTGAACATGAACACTCGGCAGTATTGAACATGAACACTTGGCGGTATTGAACATGAACACTCGGCTGTATTGAACATGAACACTCGGCGGTATTGAACATGAACACTCGGCGGTATTGAACATGAACACCCGGCTGTATTGAACATGAACACTCGGCTGTATTGAACATGAACACTCGGCTGTATTGAACATGAACACTCGGCTGTATTGAACATGAACACTCGGCTGTATTGAACATGAACACTCGGCTGTATTGAACATGAACACTCGGCGGTATTGAACATGAACACTCGGCTGTATTGAAAGCCTGAACTCATTCACTCATGTCGGAACAATCTTCCAAATCAAAGATTGAAACAGTTCTTTATGAACCTTCAGAGGTGAACGAGAGTTCATTAGATACTTGTACCAGTTACTGTATTTACTATGATTAGTACACCTACCCCTTTCTACAGAGCTATTAAAATTGTATAATCGTTGTAAAACTAAATGATTTTATTTAACGGTACGATAATCCTCACTGTGCTCATTGTTTACAAGGGGAAAAAAGATGTATACCATTGTGCGAAATTGATGACAATAATGTCGCACATCACAAGTACTACCCAATCTTGTCATCATACATCTTACTGCCTAGTTTTGTTATTGTGTCGCCGTCGACGGATGTCGGAAAGGTGGCACATTAGGCCTTGCATTTCCAACGACGCTCTGTTTTTGACAAAGCTAGCCCAACAGAACTAAACCAATGATGGAGCATGGGAAGTAGAGCCTACTACACTATAAATATTTCATTGATTCCTGCATTTTTGGGGTAAAAATATCTGGACTTTGGAAAAATCAACTTTAAAGTTTTGCGTTTAGCTCTTGCACACTTAAGGCTGATTTTGACAAAGTAATTAAAAGCTAGAGCAACCAAATTAGGGTTATAGGGTTACCGTGGGATTTCAATGAGTTTTGTAATTTTGTGGAAAAAATCTCAAAGGACTATGTATGGTTTTGCCTGTTTTAGGCCCCCAAATCCATCAAATTTTAAATTTCATTATTGAACACTCAAATAATATTATTTCAAATATAGATTACATCCCTCATGCAATTGTAATAATATTTATTTGTAATTTGTGCTATGGTTGCCATGGTAACCATCCGAAATATGCATAAATTATGCAAATGTAAATATTTGGTCTATTTTGGTCAATTTTTACATAGATTTTCACACAGCAACCATAGAGCGCATTCTTGAACAAACTTTATATTTCTCCTAAAGATGTGGTTTAAGTGCCCACATATTCTCATTTGATATAAAGTTTGTTCAAGAATGCGCTCAATAGTTTCTAAAAGAAAAACTATCCAAAAAGTGGCCAAAATTGACTAAATGGTCAAATTTCCATAATTTATGCATATTTGAGATGGTTTCCATGACAACCGGAGTTGAAACAACAAATAATTATTGTTTCAGTTTTATCAGGGATGTACTCCATATTTGAAATACATTAATTTGAGAGTTCAATAATCTGCTTCAAAATTTGATAATTTGGGGGCCAAAAAAGGCCCAAACCATATATAGTCCTTTACGCACCCTTTTGATTTGACCTTCAATTTCATTTGTCTGTTCAAATGTATCCTTGCATAAAATGCATATGATAATGACAAAGCGGGACAGGCAACACATATAATTACATGTAATTCTTGTTCTATTAAGCGACCCCTTCGAAACAAATTTTTGAGGTGCCCTGGGTGCTAATTAGGACAGATTTTTTGTAGGACGTTTAAAACAATTGTTTATATATATGTATCTCCATTAGTTCTGCTATAATGACTTAGGTTTGTTGCAATTGGTTCATGTGTCTCTTGAATAGGTTGAACCGAAGAGTTATAGTCCTTTGTTTAACTCTGGGGTATGGCCTTGTTTACTCATATGTACAAAATGAGTTTCCAATAGTTTATCAATAACAATATGTCTGTGTGGTGCAGTGTATACAGCGAAGTTACGAATATTTGTGTATGTCATTCTAGGTGTTCCTGCCCACAGATCCACTGTGGACGTGGATGATGGCCAAGATGTGGTTCAACAATGCAGACGCTTCCTATCATCAGTCCCTCACACATTTAGGTATGTAGTGGGAGAGGGGGGGGCCCATTCAGGTTCACCTGGGATTGTGAGGGATCAACTATAGGTACTGGGGGGGGGGGGGAGCTACTCACTGCTCTTAGATATTGATGTGTTTTAAATATTCAATTAAAATTAATGATATGTGTGATACCAAAGTGAATATATACTCCTTCATTGCTGATAGCTATCAGTCAAGCTTGTGATAATAGATTCAGATGGAAAACATTTGTAAGGGTTGCCTTACCTATATATATTATTATAATCCATTTACGTGATGTTGGACTGTCAATAATTGTTGTGTTGTAGGGTTCACTCACCTGTTGATGGAGGGAGTGGTGGTGGTGACTCACAGAAACATTTCCCAGTCCCACCCTCTGTTCAAGCTGCTCGCCCCCCACTACCTCTATCTCATAGCCATCAACACGTAAGTACATGGCTTCCTAATCACATTACTCATATATTTTTTAGATATAAAAACATGACCATGTATACTATCGAGAGACCCTGCCATAACAGACTTATATTTTAGTAAGATTTCAGTACTGGGGATTTTAGAACTTTTACTTTGAAAATTCATTTAAATATATAAAGAAATAGGCACAAAATTTTTTTTTGTTGAGTCACAAGCAAAAGTTCATATATATAAATATGAAAAGATAAAAATTCAGAAAAATTCTGCTGGAAAATGTTTATGTGCAAAATATGTGACGTAAGGAACACTCACTTTTTAAAACTGTTAAATAAATAAGAACTGGGGACAAGCATTGTTGTGTTCCAAATAACGAGTATAGATACTTGCCTATGTGTTTTGTTACTTTTTCATTGTGTATTATATTTCAAAATTAGGGAAAAAATGATCTACTTCTATTGGTTCGTTAGGTGTGGTGTGTTATTTCTGTGTTGATTAAGACGATGTGGTGATATGTTAGTAGTTCGTATAACCAGGCCTTTCTTTGTTTATAAACTCAATTTACCTGTCTGCTTCAATATTCATTACTATTGAAATGAGATATAAACGCATTCAAAAAATCCTGTGGGATGAGTTTCGTGTCCACATAGTAACGAACGTGGATGCCCATTTATCAGCTAAACAGTAGCTGCTGTAGACACGTTGAGTGTATTGTATTTATCAGCTAAACAGTAGCCGCTGTAGACACGTCGAGTGTATTGTATTTATCAGCTAAACAGTAGCCGCTGTAGACACGTCGAGTGTATTGTATTTATCAGCTAAACAGTAGCCGCTGTAGACACGTCGAGTGTATTTATCAGCTAAACAGTAGCCGCTGTAGACACGTCGAGTGTATTGTATTTATCAGCTAAACAGTAGCCGCTGTAGACACGTCGAGTGTATTGTATTTATCAGCTAAACAGTAGCCGCTGTAGACACGTCGAGTGTATTGTATTTATCAGCTAAACAGTAGCCGCTGTAGACACGTCGAGTGTATTGTATTTATCAGCTAAACAGTAGCCGCTGTAGACACGTCGAGTGTATTGTATTTATCAGCTAAACAGTAGCCGCTGTAGACACGTCGAGTGTATTGTATTTATCAGCTAAACAGTAGCCGCTGTAGACACGTCGAGTGTATTGTATTTATCAGCTAAACAGTAGCCGCTGTAGACACGTCGAGTGTATTGTATTTATCAGCTAAACAGTAGCCGCTGTAGACACGTCGAGTGTATTGTATTTATCAGCTAAACAGTAGCCGCTGTAGACACGTCGAGTGTATTGTATTTATCAGCTAAACAGTAGCCGCTGTAGACACGTCGAGTGTATTGTATTTATCAGCTAAACAGTAGCCGCTGTAGACACGTCGAGTGTATTGTATTTATCAGCTAAACAGTAGCCGCTGTAGACACGTCGAGTGTATTGTATTTATCAGCTAAACAGTAGCCGCTGTAGACACGTCGAGTGTATTGTATTTATCAGCTAAACAGTAGCCGCTGTAGACACGTCGAGTGTATTGTATTTATCAGCTAAACAGTAGCCGCTGTAGACACGTCGAGTGTATTGTATTTATCAGCTAAACAGTAGCCGCTGTAGACACGTGGAGTGTATTGTATTTATCAGCTAAACAGTAACGCTGTAGACACGTCGAGTGTATTGTATTTATCAGCTAAACAGTAGCCGCTGTAGACACGTCGAGTGTATTGTATTTATCAGCTAAACAGTAGCCGCTGTAGACACGTCGAGTGTATTGTATTTACCCACTTTGACTATTCTTCTAAAATAGAAACAGTTTTTGACACTTCCGCGGTGTATTCCTTGAAAATCATGGCTGCTGAACTCGAGTGTTAGTCAATCTTCGCTGGCGTAACGAACGTGATAAAAAGATAATTAAGAGAGCTGTTTGTTTTTACTAAATATCATCTTCTAATTAACTGTTGGATACATTAAAGAACAGTTTACACTACAAACAACATTTACATAATTGTTTCATTACAAAAACATCTCATAATGTTGTCTCAACTTCACTACACAATGAAAACAAGATGGCTTCTGTTTGTAACGAAGACACGACAACAATATCGCAACGCTCTTATTTGACACATTTTGTTTGTTTAGGAACATTACAAACACACGTTTATTCACACACCCATAATAAAAAAAGATTGACGCATCAACAACAACAAAAGTTATCTAAATTTAACAATAAATTAAGTTATTTCTGACATTGATATTTTCATTACTCTGGCACAAACTTGTTAGTTTTGTTGTCTGTTATTAACGAACACTAACATAAATTTTAGCAGCCACTGTGATGGTCCAGATTAATCCAATGGTGTAAGCAGATGCAAATTAATATTACTTGAGCAAAACACAAATTTTCATTCAAGTAGTAACACAATTTAATTATATTTCTGCTTATAGAGGTAAACTGTTGTATTTTTGGATTCGTTTGTGACAGTGTCCAAATGAATAAAGGGCATTTTCCTTTAAATTGTTCAGTTTTATGTTTTGTTATGTGTTTTATATGCAAGGATATGCCCTTATACAATGTTATGAAGGGAAACTATCAATTACATTGTAGTTACATTAGAGGATGGGGCAATCTTTTCTGAAAGGACACTTAGTTATAAATGTAATAATAGTGTTTATAATAATGTTGTTTTTCATTTTGTGGCAATTTCATTTTTTTTTCTTTTATTTTCATATATATTGCAAATGTGGGTAAAATGAAATGACAAATAAAATGAAATTGAGTTAATTCTGATTTGTATCAGAATGTCACACATTTGGGCAAAGTACTGAAATCTTACTTATCTGTACTCTGATATGGGTTATCTCCCCTGCCATACCCGACTTATATCTGTACTCTGACATTGGGTTATCTCCCCTGCCATACCCGACTTTTACCTGTACTCTGACATGGGTTATCACCCCTGCCATACCAGACTTATACCTGTACTCTGACATGGGTTATCACCCCTGCCATACCAGACTTATATCTGTACTCTGACATTGGGTTATCACCCCTGCCATACCAGACTTATACCTGTACTCTGACATGGGTTATCTCCCCTGCCATACAAGACTTATATCTGTGCTCTGACATTGGGTTATCTCCCCTGCCATACCCGACTTTTACCTGTACTCTGACATGGGTTATCACCCTTGCCATACCAGACTTATACCTGTCCTCTGACATTGGGTTATCTCCCCTGCCATACCAGACTCACACCTGTCCTCTGACATTGGGTTATCTCCCCTGCCATACCAGACTTATACCTGTACTCTGACATGGGTTGTTTCCCCTGCCATACCAGACTTCAACCTGTACTCTGACATAGGGTTATCTCCCCTGCCATACCAGACTTATACATTGTACCTGTACTCTGACATTGGGTTATCTCCCCTGCCACACCAGACTTATACCTGTACTCTGACGTTGGGTTATCTCCCCTGCCATACCAGACTTATACCTGTACTCTGACATTGGGTTATCTCCCCTGCCATACCAGACTCATACCTGTAGTCTGACGTTGGGTTATCTCCCCTGCCATACCAGACTCATACCTGTACTCTGATATTGGGTTATCTCCACTGCCATACCAGACTCATACATGTACTCTGACATTGGGTTATCTCCCCTGCCAAACCAGACTCATACCTGTACTCTGACATTGGGTTATCTCCCCTGCCATACCAGACTCATATCTGTACTCTGACATTGGGTTATCTCCCCTGCCATACCAGACTCATACCTGTACTCTGACATTGTGTTATCTCCCCTGCCATACCAGACTTATACCTGGTGATATGTATTTTGATCCTGACAGAAATGATGATGTTTTAACCAAAATTGAACTTTTTCGACTGTGTGGCTTCATCACTGTACACCTCTTGTTGAATCTGTTTGTAGGCGGGGCCTGGAGTTACTGGTATCAGAAGGAGGCTGGGTGGATAAGACCATGAACATCGGCATCAAGGGCATGTTTGAACTGATCAGGCGTGGGTAAGTGATGAGGACTACATCGCTAGAGACTATAAGATCTGTAGTTCCAGACATGTCCTCTCATAATAATCCCTGTACAGCCGAACCATGTTATCTCGAGTCAGCGACACCATGATAATATTTTGAATTATTGAATATTTGAGTTAAGTGAGCGGTTATTTACTGTAAGTTTGAGAGGGACCAACAACAGACAACAACAACAATTTAGGGCCGTTGACATTTATTCTCTGACCCACTAACATGATCAGTTACCCTGTCTATAATAATGTTGTTGTGTTGTTGATCCTACCTGTGTGTTGTGTTGTTGATCCTACCTGTGTGTTGTGTTGTTTAGGATCAATGAGTGGAGGATGGACCAGCACGGGACTCTACCAGAGGATTTGAAGGCTCGTGGGGTAAGGTCTCTCCTGTCCACTTACAAACTTTGTACCTTAAACACCAGGCTTATGACACGTGTCACAAAACATTTATTAATTCAAGCAGAATGTCTTACTGGTCAATATGGTTAATATTACTGATGAACTTAAGTATTTTGAAAAACAAACTACATATTTACAGTATAAGACAGAATCTTCAGTATGATCACAGAATCTTCAGTATGATCACAGAATCTTCAGTATAATCACAGAATCTTCAGTATGATCACAGAATCTTCAGTATGATCACAGAAGAAGCTTCAGTATGATCACAGAATCTTCAGTATCATCACAGAAGAATCTTCAGTATAATCACAGAAGAATCTTCAGTATGATCACAGAATCTTCAGTATAATCACAGAATCTTCAGTATAATCATAGAATCTTCAGTATAATCACAGAATCTTCAGTATCATCACAGAATCTTCAGTATAATCACAGAATCTTCAGTATAATCACAGAATCTTCAGTATCATCACAGAATCTTCAGTATCATCACAGAATCTTCAGTATCATCACAGAATCTTCATTATAATCATAGAATCTTCAGTATGATCACAGAATCTTCAGTATCATCACAGAATCTTCAGTATAATCATAGAATCTTCAGTATCATCACAGAATCTTCAGTATAATCACAGAATCTTCAGTATCATCACAGAATCTTCAGTATAATCACAGAATCTTCAGTATAATCACAGAATCTTCAGTATGATCACAGAATCTTCAGTATCATCACAGAATCTTCAGTATAATCATAGAATCTTCAGTATAATCACAGAATCTTCAGTATGATCACAGAATCTTCAGTATAATCACAGAATCTTCAGTATCATCACAGAATCTTCAGTATAATCACAGAATCTTCAGTATCATCATAGAATCTTCAGTATAATCACAGAATCTTCAGTATCATCATAGAATCTTCAGTATAATTACAGAATCTTCAGTATCATCATAGAATCTTCAGTATAATCATAGAATCTTCAGTATAATCACAGATTCTTCAGTATCATCACAGAATCTTCAGTATCATCACCGAATCTTCAGTATGATCACAGAATCTTCAGTATGATCACAGAATCTTCAGTATAATCACAGAATCTTCAGTATGATCACAGAATCTTCAGTATAATCACAGAATCTTCAGTATCGTCATAGAATCTTCAGTATAATCACAGAATCTTCAGTATCATCATAGAATCTTCAGTATAATCATAGAATCTTCAGTATAATCACAGATTCTTCAGTATCATCACAGAATCTTCAGTATCATCACAGAATCTTCAGTATGATCACAGAATCTTCAGTATAATCACAGAATCTTCAGTATAATCACAGAATCTTCAGTATGATCACAGAATATTCAGTATAATCACAGAATCTTCAGTATAAACACAGAATCTTCAGTATAATCACAGAATCTTCAGTATAATCACAGAATCTTCAGTATGATCACAGAATCTTCAGTATGATCACAGAATCTTCAGTATCATCACAGAATCTTCAGTATAAACACAGAATCTTCAGTGTAATAACAGTATAATCACAAAATCCTCAGTTTCATCACAGAATCTTCAGTATCATCACAATATCTTCAGTATAAACACAGAATCTTCAGTTTACTTGAAGTAAAAGTATTGTTGAATTCCCTATTCTTTTGTTTCAGATGTTAAGTCCCAAAGTGTTGCCTGGTTACCATTTCCGGTCCGATGCCCTGCCACTGTATTATGCAATCAACACATATGTCAAAAAATATGTTAAACTGTATTATGGTAAGTCACGTTATATCATACCTAATGTTTTCAAATTGATTATACCAAACTCCTAATATATATGTAATAGTCAAGTTACATACCAAACTCATCAACTGTACTGAATAGTCAAATTATATACCCAACTCCACAACTGTAAATAGTCAAATTATATACCCAACTCCTCAAATGTATTCAAATTATATACCAAACTCCTCAAATGAAGTCAAATTATATACCAAACTCCTCAAATGTAGTCAAATTATATACCAAACCCCTAAACTGTAAATAGTCAATTTATATACCAAACTCCTTAACTGTAATAGTCAATTTATATACCGAAACCTCTCAGCTGTAATAGTCAAATTATATACCAAACCCCTCAACTGTAAATAGTCAAATTATATACCAAACTCCTTAACTGTAATAGTCAATTTATATACCGAAACCTCTCAGCTGTAATAGTCAAATTATATACCAAACCCCTCAACTGTAAATAGTCAAATTATATACCAAACCCCTCAACTGTAAATAGTCAAATTATATACCAAACTTAACTGAAAAAAAGTCAAATTATATACCAAACTCCTCAACTGTAAAAGTCAAATACGAAACTCCTCAAATGTATTCAAATTATATACCAAACTCCTAAAATGTATAGTCAAACTTACTATAAACTAACACCTACAACTTTGTTTATTTGATATGTGACTCTGTCTTTGTAACAGAGGTAGGAAAATTGATGCAACTTTGTATTAAGCTCACCTTCGGGCCAAGTGAGCTTATACGATGGTGCAGCGTCCGTCAACTTTTCCTTTAAACGACTTCTTCTGAAATACCGAAAGGCCTAGTGACATGAGATTTGGCTAATGGCTTTCTTGGAAGGAGTTGAACAAAGTTTTCAAAAAAAAAAATAACTATGACCTAGGTCACAGGGGTAAAAAATGTCGAAACTTTCAAACAACTTCTAAAATACCGTCAGGCATGGAAACCTTATATTTGACATGGGTAAGCTTCCTTGGATGAAGTCGAACAAAGTTTGCGAAAAGAAATGACCTTGACCCATATTCAAGTTCACAGGGGTCAAATCTGTTATAAACTTTAAACGACTTCTAATAAGCCAAAAACCCTAGCAGCATGAAATTTGGCTGACAGGTTCCTCGGAGAAGCCTGACAAAGTTTGTGAAAAGAAATGACCTTGACCTTATTCAAGGTCACAGGGGTCAATGCTGTTAAAACCCTTGAGCGTTTGTCACTTCTTCTGATAAATCAAAAGATCTAGAAGCATGATATTAAGCTGAAGGTTGCTTGGATGAAGCGTGATAAAGTTTGTGAAAAGAAATGACCTTGACCCATATTCAAGGTTACAAGGGTCTAATCTGTTAAAACCTTCAAAGTTTTCTTCTGAAATACCAAAAAGCCTAGAAACATGATATTTGACTGAAAGGTTCCTTGGATGAAGCTTGACAAAGTTTGTGAAAAGAAATGACCTTGACCCATGTTCAAGGTTACAAGGGTCAAATCTGTTGTTCTAAATATCTCACTTATAGATTTTAGGCGGCTTTATGGTTACAAGTCAGAGATTGATACCAGGTGAGTGATGCAGGCCCATTGGGCCTCTTGTTATTGATTTGATATGTGATTCTGTCCTTGTAACAGATACACCAGAGAAGATCTCCAGTGACTGGGAAATACAGAACTGGGTAGCCGAGCTGGTCAAACCGCGTGAGGAGGGCGGCTGTGGACTGCTGGTCAGCGTAATTCACTTCTTATAAACCAACCATGATGACATCAAATGTTGGGCTGTATAATTCAAATCACTTTGCATCTGTCATCAGTCCTTAAAATTTCTTCTGTTCATTATTTCTCAAGTAGGACTAGATTAATCTTTCATGTGAAGGGTCTTCTTGGTACCTTGTTGTGCTTTGAAAAGAGATAATTAAGAGAAAAAGAGGGAACAAATCCAATTTTTAAAGAACAAATAGGGAGATATTGCTAATTGTTAGCTCTGAATAAAACATAGTTTCATACATCCTGATACAGTTGAGTTGGCTCATCCATTTTCAACAGTTAGTTGTATTTTCAAAATTGATGGAATTGAAGATATGAGTGATAAATTAGGTCAATAGAAAACATGGGAATTATATAAATCATAATATACCAGCCTCAGAGTACCACTCAATATACCAGCCTCAGAGTACCACTTAATATGCCAGCCTCAGAGTACCACTTAATATACCAGCCTCAGGTACCACTTAATATACCAGCCTCAGTGTACCACTTAATATACCAGCCTCAGGTACCACTTAATATACCAGCCTCAGAGTACCACTTAATATACCAGCCTCCGAGTACCATTTAATATACCAGCCTCAGGTACCACTTAATATACCAGCCTCATGATCAGGTACCACTAAATATACCAGCCTCAGTGTACCACTTAATATACCAGCCTCAAAGTACCACTAAATATACCAGCCTCAGAGTACCACTCAATATACCAGCCTCAGAGTACCACTTAATATACCAGCCTCAGAGTACCATTTAATATACCAGCCTCAGGTACCACTTAATATACCAGCCTTAGGTACCACTAAATATACCAGCCTCAGTGTACCACTTAATATACCAGCCTCAGAGTACCACTTAATATACTAGCCTCAGAGTACCACTTAATATACCAGCCTCAGGTACCACTTAATATACCAGCCTCATGATCAGATACCACTAAATATACCAGCCTCAGTGTACCACTTAATATACCAGCCTCAAAGTACCACTAAATATACCAGCCTCAGAGTACCACTCAATATACCAGCCTCAGAGTACCACTTAATATACCAGCCTCAGAGTACCATTTAATATACCAGCCTCAGGTACCACTTAATATACCAGCCTTAGGTACCACTAAATATACCAGCCTCAGTGTACCACTTAATATACCAGCCTCAGAGTACCACTTAATATACTAGCCTCAGAGTACCACTTAATATACCAGCCTCAGAGTACCACTTAATATACCAGCCTCAGGTACCACTTAATTAAAAGGCTCACCAGGCACTGAACTTGGTACAGCCTCACTTACCCAATATAGGCCTACCTTGACCATGTGCCTGGCAGTGTCCAACCATCAGAGGTGTGCTCCTCACACAATGTATTCATTATACCTTTGCCTATCGTTTCAAGACCGACTTGTCCCTTTGTAAAGCAAGAAAAAGTTGACAAAAGTACCAGTCGATTATGACATGCTACTCATTACGTAAGTTTGACAGAGTCTGTTGTGACACATTGCTACCCATTAATTAACTAAGTTTGACAGAGATACCAGTCAGTCTTGACACTTTACGTTTTACTGTTAGTTGTATTTTACCTATATATTTTACCTTCTACTGTAAGCTGTGTTTTACCTACATATTTTACCTTCTACTGTTAGCTGTGTTTTACCTACATATTTTACCTTCTACTGTTAGCTGTGTTTTACCTACATATTTTACCTTCTACTGTTAGCTATGTTTTACCTACATATTTTACCTTCTGCTGTTAGCTGTGTTTTACCTACATATTTTACCTTCTGCTGTTAGCTGTGTTTTACCTACATACGTTACCTTCTACTGTTAGTTGTATTTTACCTACATATTTTACCTTCTGCTGTTAGCTGTGTTTTACCTACATACGTTACCTTCTACTGTTAGTTGTATTTTACCTACATATTTTACCTTCTACTGTTAGCTGTGTTTTACCTACATATTTTACCTTCTACTGTTAGTTGTATTTTACCTACATATCTTACCTTTGTAGGGTGTTCCTGGTAATGGTAAGATTGAGACCCAGGACCAGTTGATACTTATACTGACCAGTATCATCTACACCTGTAGTGTTGCTCATGCTGCCACCAACTTCCCGCAGTATGATGAGTATGCCTTTCCACCAAACTACCCCGCCTCACTTGCTGGAAAACCACCCACGGACAAGGTGAGCTGCATTTTCCTCCTAGAGGGATGGTTCATTGCAACATTTTCATCAACAAGTGTCGTAATGTACATCATCTAGCTTGTAATACCATGTACAACTGGTTTCTCTATGTAATATATAAGATGCTTTCATTTTTTGTGGGGATGTGGGATTGTAACCACTGATAAAATCCCCACAGCCCTGAGGGTGGGCCAGGGTCAAACTTCTTTCAACGTTAAACCGTCAATTCTTCTGGTTTTTATACCATGCAAGCATCCAAGTTTCAGTTATCTCCAACTGAAAATGAACAAAATATATCCAAAATTGTCATTTTCCTAGTATATAGACTATAGTAAACTTCACCCCCTCCCTAGGGGGAACCTGAAGTCTGTGGGGCCTGAAATTCACAATGTTTATAAAGCACCTTGAGACCATTCCATTGGTGAATAGTATTTAATTCCAGCATATCTGGGTCTGGAGAAGAAGATTGTTGAAATAAGAAATCCAAATATATGTAGAAGATCATAAAACCTTTGCAGCACTGGTCCCAGGCAATTCCAATGGAATAATCTGCAAACCTGATGCTTCCAGAGTTCTGTATCCTTAATTATAAAAAAGTCAACAAAACTCATAATATATGTTAAATGTTATAGCTTTAAAAGTCCCATACCAAATTTTAGAGGAATTGATGTCTGAAGAATCTAACAATTTTCAACAGAATTTAGATATTATTATGTTATACTTTTCAAGTTCTCCCAGGTTTGAATGTTTATATTTTCATGAACATATATATTTTCAGACCCCCTTGGAGGAAAAGGATATTTTGAAGGCCCTTCCCGACAAACCTACCACATTGGATGTGATGGTGGTTACAAAGATTCTCAGTGACAAAGGCACTAAGAGTCTGGGTGACTTTGAAGTCCAGTACATATTTGATCCACCAGCAAGAAAAATTGTCCAAGAGTAGGTTTTTTGTTTTGTTCTTTCCCATACACCTGAAAACAAAAACCAACTATAATGTCCAGTTAAAGAACTCAAATTTGATAACAAAATTAGGAATATATATATGCCTTACAGGTATATGAAATATTATTATATATCGTTACAACAAAGGCAAAATCACAATCACATTTATTGTGGTAATGATCTCTAATTTGATATCGCCTGATTTAGGTAGTTGTCTTAACAGATTCCCTATTAATGAGTTTATAGTATTATAATTTGTGATTGTATATAAAGATTGACCTTTGTTATGAGAGCTAATTTGGGGTTGTATATAAAGTTTGACCTTTGTTATGAGGGCTAATTTGGGGTTGTATATAAAGATTGACCTTTGTAATGAGGGCTAATTTGGGGTTGTATATAAAGTTTGACCTTTGTTATGAGGGCTAATTTGGGGTTGTATATAAAGTTTGACCTTTGTTATGAGGGCTAATTTGAATGCTGCGCTGCATGCATGGTAACAAACACATCCTATAGTGTCCAACAAAAGATGGTGTTAAATATAAGATTAGGAATATTTCTGTGTATAGATACAATGTATAATTAATATCAATAAAGGACCTTATTCACCTGGAGAATTTGTTGTGTTGCAGGTTCCGCGATGAACTGAAGGAGATCAGTAAACAAGTGAAAGAGAAGAACAAGACGAGGAATCCGCCGTACGAGTGGCTCGACCCAGATGTTGTTCCAAACTCCATCAGTATTTGACCAGTCCAAGGGAGACAACCCAGCAACCCTTGATCCTCTCAACAAGATACTAGAAAAAACATTGAACAGAAATAATTTAAAGATACAGGAGAAGATAATTTTCTGACAAGGAGTTGATTTCCTAGTTATTGATGCTGCTGTTGTCATAACGATAACTATTAATAATCCAACCAAGCTTGTCAGTGTTGTGTATACTTCTGTAAACCCTAACACAATGTTACCGTGGAAATGACTACGCTAGATTAATTATCATGAGGCCAGTGACACATTTTATAATTAGCTTGATGAAGTACAAAATACATCCTGCTGTGAGCTTTCAGCTGAGGTGTCATGACATTAATCAGTATGGTAAAATGTGCCATTTCAATGAACTAGAATATAGAAAAGCATGGTAATGAGCTAAGTGAAATGACAAGCAATAAGCTGTGGGAGGTCATGTAATGGGTCTGGTTAAAGGTCATGTGATGGGTCAGGAGTATTGTCATGTGATTAGGCAGGTGAAGTGTCATGTGATGAGTCGGAAGTATTGTCATGTGATGAAACAGGTGAAGTGTCATATGATGAACCAAATAAAAGGTCATTTGATTAATTGAATTTCATAAGATATGCCTGTCTCGTGACTTGTCATATGATACATGAATGCGTAGATGTTAAAGGTGTGGTAGGCGGTATGAAGTGACTAAATGGAAAGCTACGAGACAGATTGGAAGATAATTTATGAATGTAGAAAAAGATATGACACATACATGATTAAAGCTGATGAAAACGAAGCGCGTTGACTGCTGGCACTTAATTCCCCATACACTTGATTTATTAAACGGCATTAAATACTTGGTCAGTCAGTATCACATGTGGTTGTAATGACCATACATTTATTTGAACTATTCTATCGCAAATAGATTCAGATGATATTTCGTTGTACAATTAAAATTCATGTTACTGTCAATCCCTTTAATTTTCATTTATCAATACAACATAGTACATGTATCTGTCATAGCACATTTGCTTGATTTACTGTCAGTATATAAAACAATGTTTCTATATATATATGGAGCCGCGGCCCATTACAGAATACATTACTGTAATGGGAAGCTCATATTTCACACATATATTATTTACTGACAGAAACTCAAGCAACTGTGGTCATAGTCATCTGTTGTACCTGTGTTTGAGGTTATTTGTACTGTACGTGTGTTAATTGTTTTTTATCATGTTTCTCTACTTAAAAGTGTTAATTGATATTTTTATCATGTTTCTCATACTGTTTGCAGCTATAAGTTCAGGGCTTAATTGCTGCTGTGTTTAGTTCTGGCTGGTTTTTTAAATATGTAAATGAAATGGGGAAATGTAGTTTTTACTTGAATTATAATTAAAGTTAACCTTTCAAATTAAGGGAATTCAAAACGAGATTTGGACCGGAAAGAAAATTAACTTTTTCTCTCTTTCCAAATGATGTTTATGGTCTAGATATTACCAAACACACACTGAGTACCAATAGCAGTGATGTAAAATCGACCATTACACTCCCACTTCTAATTCCACTTTTATGTAATGTTCTGCAGAGTATTTCTGAAAAATACATTAGTGTAGAAGGATTTTCAAGTCCAGACAGCAATTCATGGGTTTTAATAGAAACATTTATCACTCCTAAAAATACTTGTTTGTGAAAATTCCCAAAACGTATCTTGTAATAATGAAGTGTAAGTGTTTAAATAGGATGTCAGTATCGTGTTTTACTGAAACTGTGACAACTTGTTTATAATATCAGTCCAAAGTGTTCCGACTCCATTGCTCCGTCAGCAACCCGGGTGAGTGAACATTTAGCAGATCAGATAGTCAGAACTCTCCCGACTACTATGTAATATCATGATCATATTTCTGCTTCCACCATTTCCTTTTAATGATATTTTTCTTTCTGGAATGATTAGAAATCAGTGTTAAAATGTAGATGTCTAATTTAAAGACGGAACATGGAAACCTGTTAACACAAGGGAGATAACTTGGATGGAAAATTTTCACAAACATTTCCAACTTTGCTAATATGTTAAAGTATATCTTGACATGTACTTATTCTGACGTTGGTATCAGTAGTAGACTTACTTTAGGAAACACTGTGACACTGCTGCCAGGCTTTATGTTGTAATTAGTTCCCTTTTGGTTTAATTTAGTATTTTCTGCAAAACAATTGCAAATATATACATTTAAAGGGAAAGTCCTGAGATTATGTTGTTATTCCTCAACTCTTTTCCTATATAGCTTGTTATAATTGTACATAAATCGGTAACTATATAGATATATACATATAGATATGTAATAAATATTCAATATCGTGGCAATAAGACCCTTCAGTGGTTAAAATAAAGATGTACAGATTTGATAAAGTCAAGTTAAATAGATTACAAGAATTTTTCTATTTTTTCTACAAATATATACCTATGTTTTGTTAGTTTTTAGAGCGTTTATTTTGTTACATATGGCTATTTCTTTGTTAGTTTATATTGTATCTCTTTGTTTAACATGTACGCAATATCTAAGGGTTTTATGAAGTATTAGCTCTGTAAAGCTATCTTGTATGACAGAACATATCACAATGTGCATCATAACTGTAACAAAACATTAAGACACTTACGCACAACAAGAACATCCAGGAAGAAAAGTCCCTACCTACCAAGTCACCAATAAAACATAAAGATTGAAGCTAATAACAGTGCATAGGGATTTTTAACAAAAGGCATTTAAAGCATATTTGTCGGCAAGTCATTCAACAAACAAAGCAATACAGTAGTGTTGGCACAAATGGGACCATCCCAAGTGAAAGTATAGTGTCTGTTAGTTGATAACCCCTGTATATATTCAGGACATATTTTGTGAACGATTTTGAATACTTCATACTCACACACACTTCAGTCTTATTATATGTAAATGATCTTGTCACCTGCGTTACCTCTCGTTTCCTTTATTTGCATAATAAACAGCTGTATATGTGTCTGCTGTAACATTCATAATGTGTTTCAAATTTTACTGTCAAAATTCAAAATATTCAAAATCATGTTTGATTGTAAAATTTCATTTTTTTTCAGTCTTAAAATTAAAGTATAGCCAAATATGTGAACTGAGTTGTGTTTATTTAGAGGAAATTATTTTCTTTAAGTGTCTGGAACAAATTCTTGTAACATTAATAATTACATAACAATCCTAATGTTACAAATTGTCGTTCCATCAGGATATGAATACATACTGCAAATGGTAAATAAAAAGTACGTTCAATGGAAAAGGAAAGGAAGCAAATTAAAACCATTGTGAAAAAGCACTTATGACAGCAAAACTGCTGGTCATGAAAAACGTGGTAACTACAATGTATATATGTAACCTGTAAAAAAGACGACAGCTTAATGCAGGTATCAGTAGCAAACAAAATAAACTCAAACTCTGCGACTTTGAGAGGTTTTCTGGAAACAGTTTCAGAATTTATAATAAGTCTAGCAATAGACAATTTTTTTTACAACGTATCAATTAATTTTAGATTTCCCAGCTTTAAATTGTGGAGTACAATTTCATTGGCCGAGTATGTATCATGGGATCTCTGACACCTGGTGTCAGCAGGTGAACCCCACAGGAGCCATATCAAATATCTAGCTGACCGCCATCTTGGCATTATCACCAATAGAACCAAAAGAATTTTATTTGCTTGCATATATTGGGAAAAAAACTGGTTAAACCCTCCCACCTCACTCTTATTCAATTAATATGTCGAAATGTTTTGTATGTAATTTTGTTAGAGTATTATACATGTAATTGTGTCAGTGTAATGTCTGATGGTGAGACAACACCTGGCTAGCTGGTCTGAGTATTGGATAAACCTACCTCCCAGATTCAGGTTGGGGAAGCCGGCTTGCAGCACATTTTGTACATGACACTTTATTTATAGATGTAGGTGCAGGCGCTTTATTCATAGGCCGCACCTTTATTCATAAATAATGCAATATTAAAATGTGTTCAATTTCCTTAAAATGAGTTAAAATAAATATTCAGCCATCGACTCCGATGAGCCATATTCCTCCAATACCTTGTTGTGTCATTTTCTCGTATATTAGTAAACAGAGCTTACTGTCCTGTATACATATTTGTATATCGAGGTGTCAGGTTTGAACAAGAGAAGTGCAGGGGAAAAAGAATTTGACAATTTTAGCGGTTCCACTCCGGTTTTTCTTACAAACTAGCTTCTTGGCGATCGTAGATTTATTCTGGAAAACATGTTCTTGGCACCATATGCTGGGGAATCTGGCATATAACACTCAAGATTGGTCAAAGTTCCAAATCATCCTGCTTGCCGAAAATGTCAGGATGCAAGTAAGGATCGATGGATGCGGCTGAATAAGTCTGCAGTTTCCTTGACTTGGTGCAAGCTCAGAAATGTCTTTTTACAGTTCCCACACATTTACCGTACAGACGGGGAATCAACATATATAGTTCGCGCCATGCAAGACTGCAGGTTCAACATTTCGACATGTCTTACAGGAATCGAGCACCTAATTCATTGGTGAAGGTTGCATTCGTGACTAGTGGCTAATTTCGATGAAGGTTGAAACTTGAAGTATGCTCTGGATCCTCCGTAACTGTAAAGAAAGCACGTAATTTACAGACACCGCCGTTACACGCGGAGTTGTGTAACATATAAAGACTACCTCTGCCGTTATATAGAGAATTGTCTTCAGGTTGGTGAACAAAACGAACGGTGAAGTTATCATCAAAGAGCAAAGACTTGTCTGTTTTTGCAGCATTTTAAAACATCACTAGTGAAAATCATTGAGAAAGATGGTCGATAGTTTGCTTCTAGAAAGTATCAATCAAGTTTGGAACAAATAATTGAAACTAAAGAAGTTTTGTGTCTGATTGTTCCTTCATTTACATGTACTCTGACACACTTTTGGGATTGGAGTTACGTACATGAACGTATAGGAATTTTTGTTATCCGGTGGCAAAGTTGTCAGTCCGGTAAAATTAACCCATACCGCTGACGTACTTGTTGTCAGTCCGGTAAAATTAACCCATACCGCTGACGTACTTGTTGTCAGTCCGGTAAAATTAACCCATACCGCTGACGTACTTGCATCGAACATGGAACGGTTGAAATGTACCGATAACGAACATGTAACGCACGGCTTCTCCGAATGAGTGGCGAACATGAACCAACCAAACAGTATGCATTCCGGACAAACCGAACACCTTACGGACATGAACGCACGCGTGCAGAAAACAAGGTATGCACATTTCTCTGCCGGACCAGCTCTCGAAAAGTGGCACTGCTGACTGCCTCGATCTCCACAATGTCCTTTGTTTGTCCGTTTGGTGCTCGATTAAGGTCCCGCCCGGTTAATATATAGCGTATGCGTTCAAGTTCCATCTACGGAATAGACAACAAATGCCCCCGGTACACCTACAGCATATTAACGAAGGAATTGCGATTAATGGTAGGAGACATACAGGACAAACCGGACAGAAACACCCACGGACACAAATGCACAGAACAACCAACCAACGAACATTCTTGTTCGTCACAGTCCGTGTCAATTTGTGTGTATGCACAAAACTTTCTAACGGATGCAGGCGGATCCACCGCGCATCACTCGACATGAAACGAATGGTTCGAACGTGTTACAGACAACGAATATTGACGAACATCACCGGATATAAAAAAAGCCATCCGTTTTACGTTCGGAGGCCCAGCATAACGAAAAGCCGAACATTGGAAATATCGTTGGACATCGGGGGAAATCAGACAAGGCAAGTGCTTGTTTGCGTAGCAGATGATTTGTTCAGTTTTCTATTTCGGTGCACGGAAGGGGAAACTATCATTGCTAAGTTTTACAAAGATTAGCATTGAAGCTAGTCAAAGGATTATACATGATGTATATATAGAAAGTATCCAAGTACACTTTGTACTTCACAACTCCTTGTTCTATATAAACATTATTGTACAGTGTTCTGAAGCAATAGAAGGCAGTTTATCCACCGCCATGCTGTTCACACAGACTCAGTTGTTCAAAACTATCATTAAACTAAGTCTCATTGACTTTTCCTGTTTCTTTAACTGAAACAGTAGGCCTGGTCTTGGTAGTGCTATATCCAAAGTACCGATATGGTACTGCGCAGGATAATAGCTTGGTAAGTTGGTTGAAGAGCCAGGTTTTAAAGATTGTTAGACTTGATGGATATGATACGATTTTAAAGTCAATCAAACCCAGCATATCCGTGTTTTGTCTGGCTTATGTACCACATCATTCTTTTGTATCTTTAAAATCTCTTTTCAGTTGATAGAGAGAGTGTCTCGATTTCAAGGACCCTTTATGGAAACATCTCGTATCTTTGCGTTATGGATGGTATTTGGCCAGTACCTACATGTCAAGTAGGGCCCTAGTTATATCGGAATATAATAACATTCGCGCTGCAACCCACTATATGAAGATTACCAGCAAAAATGCCTTTCATAAAAGTATATTTACCATGAATGGCATTGCCACTATATATCCCTACCAAATTCAGTTGGCATTCATCAGGCCATGAATGCCAATGACCGATTGTTGACGTCATCATTATTATGACGTCATAATTGTTACGTTGGATACCATTGACCGTCCCCGGGCGATGGCTGTTCTTTTCATTGAACAAGCATATGCGACAAATACATTTATTGAGCTAAATGCTGAGAAATAAAATGTGTTATTGATTGTTTTATGACATGAGCAGATTCTAAAAATGGTAAATATAAGTATTGAACTGCTTTCAGTTGGCATTCATAGGCTATATGAATGCCAAATGGTCAAAAGCAACTTCAATGAAGCGCGCTAATGAAAGCAATGGTTCTCGAGACGTTCAAGTTCAAGTTCAAGTTCAAGTTCTTTATTACGCCTTGAGCTTTACAGCTCATCAGCAAAAAAAGTACATTCAAACAATTTGTCATGGCATACAGTGTTACATAACACGAAGTGCTAGGATCTGTATGTAATGTATTGGCATATGTATTGGTTAAGATCAGTTAATGTAGATCTTGTCGCTATTTGACGTTCCTATAACGTCCATCACTGAGTCGATTATTAGTATGACGGATGTAAAATACACTTGCATGATGGGTAATAAAAGCACATGTTGAGACCGCCATCTTCTGCGTTTGTTCAATGTGTGTCATGTCCCGAGATATCTAACATTTTGGCGACGAGGAGAAAACTTTTAGAGGATGACATCGACATTTGGAAAAATCGATGCATTCGACGATAGCCAGGGGGAGTCCTGGGAACACTATACTGAACGGTTGGGACAGTATTTTGTCGCAAATGGTATCGGAGATACCGAGGCTGCGGATAAGGTTAGACGGCGAGCTATCCTACTCAGCGTATGTGGACCGAAAGTTTACAAATTAATGAGCGATCTGTCAGCGCCTACAAAGCCAAGTGAGAAGAATTATGTTGATCTGGTTACACTCGTTCGTGAACATTTTGCCCCAAAACCATCGGAGATTGTACAACGGTACAAATTTCATAACAGATTCAGGCAAACGGGTGAGTCAGTTTCACAATACATAGCAGCGTTAAGAAACGTGTCAGAACATTGTAATTTTGGACAGACACTCGACACTATGATTCGGGATCGTCTCGTGTGTGGGATCAGGGATGAGAGAATTCAACGACGCTTACTGTCGGAACAAGCTTTAACTTTTGCAAAGGCATATGAAATAGCCATTTCAATGGAAACAGCAGCTCAAAATATCATAGATTTGCATGAAGATACTAAAACAGAAAACATTAATAATGTAAGTCAACAGTCACAACCACGTGGTCAGAGATCACAGGAATCGCGTCACGCATCAGCGCACTCTCAAGGTCAAGGACAGTCTACGAAACCTTGTTTCCGGTGTGGAGGTAAACACAACCCACATAACTGTAAGTTCAAAGACTCTGAGTGCTATTATTGTCATAAGACTGGTCATATTTTGGAGAAATGTTTGTCAAGAATTGCTGATCACGATAAATCATCAAAGGGACAGTCTAATGTCAGGAAAAAGCCCAGCAATAGAGTGAATGCGTTGGACAGCTGTGATGAGGAGGAGGATGACATTTATCCTATGTATCGAGTCTCATCACCGAACAAGGAACCCTACACAGTGACGTTGTCAGTGAATGGTACACCATTAAAAATGGAGATTGATACCAGCGCATCAAAAACTGTCATGGGCGAGTCAACATTTGAACTTTTGTGCAAAAATAACAAAGTGTCACTGAAACCATCAAACACTAAACTGAAAACTTATACTGGTGAAATGTTACCTGTGTTAGGTAAATGTGAAATTCCAGTGAGCTATGGCAACTACAGTGGTGTATTGTCAGTGGAGATAATAAAGGGAGACAATCCGTGTTTGCTTGGTCGGGACTGGCTACAACACATTAAGCTCAACTGGAATGAAATATTCATGATAAGACAGGAATCGAACAACAATCAACAAATCAACGAGGTCTTGAAGCACCCATCTGTGTTCGAACCTGGATTAGGGAAGGTCAAGGGAACCAAAGCTAAAATTTACGTGGACAAGAGCGAGAAACCACTATATTTTAAGGCGCGACCTGTTCCTTATGCGCTTCGCGAGAAAATTGAGGAGGAGCTAGACCGTTTGGTTACGGAGGGAACCATATCTCCACTAGAGTTCTCTGAATGGGCAACGCCTATTGTTCCGATTGTCAAAAGTGACAAGACAATACGGATTTGCGGTGATTATAAAGTAACTGTTAACAAAGTCTCCAAATTGGACAACTATCCAATCCCTAAAACAGAAGATCTCTATGCTACTCTGGGTGGAGGAACAGAATTTTCAAAATTGGATTTGAGCCAAGCATATCAACAGCTTGAGTTGGATGATAGTTCGAAACACTACACGACTATTAATACACACAAGGGATTGTTTGTCTATAACCGCCTTCCATACGGAATATCATCCGCGCCCGGAATTTTCCAGCGTACAATGGAAAATTTGTTACAAGGAATTCCCCAGGTAATTGTTCGCGTAGACGATATCTTGGTGACAGGCAAAGACCGACAACAACACATGAAACATTTGGAAGCTGTCCTCAATCGATTGGAGAAAGCTGGAGTTAGACTTAAACAAAGCAAATGTTTCTTCCTTCAGAATGAAGTTGAGTATTTGGGACATCGCGTCAATAGCGAGGGCATGCAACCTATTGAGGTCAAGGTCACTGCCATCAAGGACGCACCTGCTCCAACAAATGTGAAGGAGTTACAAGCATTTTTGGGAATGTTGAACTATTATTCGTGTTACTTACCCCAGCTAAGTACCACATTAGCACCGCTGTACACCTTACTTGCTAAAGACACTAAATGGAAATGGAGCAAGATTGAGGAAAAAGCTTTTCGGGAAGCTAAGGACATGCTCCAGTCAGATTCGCTTCTTGTAAACTATGATTCAGAAAAGGAACTTGTTTTGTCGTGCGACGCATCACCTTATGGCCTCGGAGCTGTCCTGTCTCATATTATGCCTGATGGTCGTGAACGACCAATCACATACGCGTCGCGATCGCTAGCACCTGCGGAAAAGAACTATTCACAGCTTGACAAAGAAGGTGCAGCATTGATTTTTGGTGTGAGGAAATTCCACCAATACCTGTTTGGACGTAAATTCGTGGCTTACACAGACCATAAACCATTGTTAGGTTTGTTTCAAGTGGATCGCGCTATTCCTAACATAGTCTCTGCACGTATTCAGAGATGGGCACTGTTACTAGCTACGTACGAGTATGAATTGAGATACCGTCCAGGAACTCAGAACGGTAATGCCGATGGTCTGAGTCGCTTACCGCTAAGCGACACAGTCGGTGAGATTCCTATACCAGGGGAGACAATTTTATTGCTTGAACATTTGGAAACCACTCCAGTAACATTTGAACAGATACAAGCATGGACACAGCAAGATACTGTACTTAGTGAAGTACTTGACCATGTACAACATGGATGGAACACACGTATCGGTGAGGACGCGAAACCCTATTTTAAGAAGCGAGCTGAACTCTCGAGTCATGAGGGTGTTTTGCTTCATGGTAACCGCGTAGTTGTACCTAAGGAAGGACGCGGGAAGCTATTGCAATATTTACATGAAGGACACCCCGGAATCGTTCGCATGAAGGCACTGGCCCGTAGCCATGTGTGGTGGCCCGGTGTAGACTCCGATATTCAAGAGCGGGTTTAGACATGTTCTGAATGCCAGCTACAGCGACCCGTACCACCTGTAGCACCCTTACACTCGTGGGATTGGCCCGACAGGCCATGGACGCGCATACACGCAGACTACGCAGGTCCTTTTCTAGGACAAATGTTTCTGATTGTGGTTGATTCTTATAGTAAGTGGTTGGAGGTCATACCAACAAACTCTGCAACCTCAACGGTTACAATCAACAAATTGCGTCAGATTTTCGCGGAACACGGTTTACCAGAGGAATTTGTGTCCGACAATGGACCTTGTTTTGTCAGTGAAGAGTTTGAGACATTTATGAGAGAAAACGGAATTAAACACATCAGAATTTCACCTCATCACCCTGCGACGAATGGATTAGCTGAACGGTCAGTTAGAATTTTCAAAGAGGGAATGAAAAAGATGGGTAATGCTGGTGGGGATACTATGGCAAAATTAAGTCGTTTCCTACTGTCATATAGATCAACGCCACAAACGACAACTGGATTATCACCCGCGGAATTATTGTTCAACCGGAAGTTGCGAACTAAGTTGGATTTTGTGAAACCTGATGTCCGTGCTCGGGTCCTTAAAAAGCAAGCGGCTCAGAAAGACTATCATGACGCGCACGCTAAAAATCGTTCATTCGGAGTAGGAGACCAAGTATACGTAAAAAACTTCCAGTATGGACCCAAATGGAAGTCTGCAGAGGTCGTTTCTAAGAACAGTCCTGTTTCATATACAATAGAAGGACAGAATGGTGTTGTAGCAAGACGTCATGTTGACCATATTAGACAAAGACATGGTTTGGCAGTCAATGAATTTGAACCAGACTTGAGTCAGGAACATTTGGACATTCCTACTCCTATCCCAGTTACAGCAGTCGTAGCGACCAGGAAGGAAGCTCCACTACCTGTGGGGGAAGGGAAGACCATCATCAGTCCACCGAAACCATCTGTTGATCCAGTGCTGAGACCACAGCGTGTGAAAGTAGCACCAGCCTACTTGAGAGACTATGTGACTCCTAAATGAAGCCTCCAGAGACTGTGTTAAATTGTTGTTTTGAAGAACTTCATTTGTTATATTGTTCACAGTTATCAAATGTACCCGTTGTACATTTTAAAGTGTTTTAAGTTCTAGTCAGTAACTATAAGTAATAGTCATTTTCATTTAAGCAATGATCAAGCGGCGATATCAGAGAAAGACATTGACTTTGACAATAACTTGATGTTGTGATGATTCCAGTAATACAGTTTGGAAAATGTAATAATGATTTGTTTTTTGGGAAACATTACGAACTGTTTAAAGTCTTTACTAAAGGTGGAGGGATGTAATGTATTGGCATATGTATTGGTTAAGATCAGTTAATGTAGATCTTGTCGCTATTTGACGTTCCTATAACGTCCATCACTGAGTCGGTTATTAGTATGACGGATGTAAAATACAATTGCATGATGGGTAATAAAAGCACATGTTGAGACCGCCATCTTCTGCGTTTGTTCAATGTGTGTCATGTCCCGAGATATCTAACACTGTAGTAAGTACATCTTTACACAATGGCTACATTGGATGCTCTAATTTTGAATGCTTCCACAATGAATTTACATAAATTATTTATTACCTTATGATTCTGAATACTGATAAGTTGAGTTAGCTTAAATACTGATGGTCTAGACCAATAATATGACTTAATATATTTACTTCTAATAGATTGGTACAAAGGACACACAAGTAAGAAATGATATTCATCTTCAATCGAATTAATTGAGCAATAGGTACACAATCTCTGAGATCTTTCAATGTTCCGATATCTTCCCGTCTCTACTGCCAAATTGTGGGAAGACATACGTAATTTAGTAAATAAAATTCTCGACTTTTTAGGAATGAATTTCCTTAAGTAAAATTATAATATGCAATTATCCACAAAAAATCTATATAATTCACATTTCGTAGATGTGTTAATAATACCAAGAAGACCTTGCTTTGCATGATCAAAAATTCGCTCTCTTAATATACACAAGTCAACTTTTTCATTAATATTACCCTGGTTCAACCAAAGGTTACCTAGGCCAAGCATGAATAATTTCCGCTTCACAAAATCAACCCAATTATTAGTTCTGACGTTAACATCTTCAGCCATCCTGTATAATTCCTGATATGCTGTTTGCAGGATACAATTATTAGATTTTAGTATCTTAAACCAGTATTTAAATATACGTATTAATACAAAATGCTCAAGGGGGTACACATGGTTTAATTATGACGTCATAGATCAAGCTTGTTCAATGAGAGTCTTGTCGCGCCGCTTCGAATAACATTGAGAATGCCCTTGCGTCAAACGCTCAAAAGAATAATCATTATAATTGGCGCCAATTTTATTCAAGCTGGGCTGTTCCGCCAATGTCGTTAAAATGACGACACATATACAAACGCAGGTAATAAACTATTTATTGGAAAAAATACAAATGAAGTTAAGCAATTGTTCTAAAGTAAAAATGTAAATATATGGATTGAAAGTCATTTTTTTTAACTTTCATAGTGCTATGAAAGGTCAGCCGTTACATCCATATTTAACATGAAGCCCTAGCGGGCTTCATTCAATATGGATGTAACGGCTGACTTTTCATAGCACTATGAAAGTTAAAAAAATATCCCTATGTGTAACATGATGAAGGCGAAGTAATTCTAAGGTTATATTAATTCAGTTGTTTGCCGTTTGTTTCTAGCTACAAGCATAGAAGTAGAAATAACGTGCTTAGAATAAGAATGTAAGAAATGTTGAGGTAGCTGTTTTGTGTGACATGCGGTGGCATGCGATGTCCAACGGATTTATGATGTCGGCAAATGTCGGCAGAAAATAAAAACTTACCAAAAAAGAAGAAAGAAAATGTGGATCTGACAAATAACAGGAACCACGGACTTACCAAAACAACAGGAACCTCGAACTTACCACAACAGGAACCATGGACTTACCAAAACAGCAGGAACCACGGACTTACGACAACAGCAGGAACCATGGACTTGCCTAAAAAACAGGAACCTCGGACCTACTAAAACAGCAAGAACCATGGACTTACCAAAACAGCAGGAACCACGGACTTACCAAAACAACATTAACCTCGGGCTTACCAAAACAACATTAACCTCGGACTTACCAAAACAGCAGGAACCACGGACTTACCAAAACAGCAGGAACCATGGACTGACCAAAACAACATTAACCTCGGACTTAACTCGGACTTAACAAAACAACAGGAACCTCGGACTTAACAAAACAACATTTACCTCGGACTTAACAAAACAACAGGAACCTCGGACTTAACAAAACAACATTTACCTCGGACTTACCAAAACAACATTAACCTCGGACTAACCAAAACAGGAGGAACTTCGGACTGACCAAAACAGCATTAACCTCGGACTTAACAAAACAACAGGAACCTCGGACTTACCAAAACAACAGGAACCATGGACATACCAAAACAACATTAACCTCGGACTTACCAAAACAACAGGAACCTCGGACTTACCAAAACAACAGTAACCTCGGACTCACCAAAACAGCAGGAACCACGGACTTACCGGTTATAATGATCCCAGCTCCAGGTATTACCTGTGTTACCGGTTATAATGACCTCAGCTTCAGGTATTACCGGCCTTACCGGTCATAATGACCCCTGCTTCAGGTATTACCGGCCTTACCGGTTATAATGACCTCAGCTTCAGGTATTACCGGCCTTACCGGTTATAATGACCTCAGCTTCAGGTATTACCGGCCTTACCGGTTATAATGACCCCAGCTCAAGGTTTTACCGATGTTACCGATTATAATGACCTCAGATTCAGGTAATACCTGTGTTATCGGTTATAATGAACTCAGCTTCAGGTATAACCGGCCTTACCGGTCATAATGACCCCAGCATCAGGTATTACCGGTGTTACCGGTTATAATGACCCAAGCTTAAGGTATAACCGGCCTTACCGGTTATAAAAACCTCAGTTTCAGGTATTACCGGCCTTGCCGGTTATAATGACCTCCGCTCCAGGTATTACCAGCCTTACCGGTTATAAAGACCCCAGCTCAAGGTTTTACCGGCCTTACATGTTATAAAGACCTCAGTTTCAGGTATTACCGGCCTTGCCGGTTATAATGACCTCCGCTCCAGGTATTACCGGCCTTACCGGTTATAATGACCCCAGCTCAAGGTTTTACCGGCCTTACATGTTATAATGACCTCAGCTTCAGGTATTACCGGCCTTGCCGGTTATAATGACCTCCGCTCCAGGTATTACCGGCCTTACATGTTATAATGACCCCAGCTCAAGGTTTTACCGGCCTTACATGTTATAATGACCTCAGCTCAAGGTTTTACCGGCCTTACATGTTATAATGACCTCCGCTCCAGGTATTACCGGCCTTACATGTTATAATGACCCCAGCTCAAGGTTTTACCGGCCTTACATGTTATAATGACCTCAGCTTCAGGTATTACCGGCCTTGCCGGTTATAATGACCTCCGCTCCAGGTATTACCGGCCTTACCGGTTATAATGACCCCAGCTCAAGGTTTTACCGGCCTTACATGTTATAATGACCTCAGCTTCAGGTAATACCGGTGCTTCCGGTTATAATCACCCCAGTTTCAGGTGTTACCGGCCTTACCGGTTATAATGACCTCAGCTTCAGGTATTAATGGCCTAATCGGTCAGAATGACCCAAGCTTCAGGTATTACCGATGTTATCGGTTATAATGACCTCAGCTCCAGGTATTACCGGCCTTATCGGTTATAATGACCTAAGCTCCAGGTATTACCGGCCTTACTGGTTATAATGACCTCAGGTCCAGGTATTACCGGCCTAATACCGGTTATAATGACCTCAGCTTCAGGTATTAATGGCCTAATCGGTCAGAATGACCCAAGCTTCAGGTATTACCGATGTTATCGGTTATAATGACCTCAGCTTCAGGTATTACCGGTCTTACCGGTTATAATGACCTCAGTTTCAGGTATTACCGGCCTTACCGGTTATAATGACCTCAGCTTCAGGTATTACCGGCCTTACCGGTTATAATGACCACAGTTTCAGGTATTACCGGCCTTAGCGGTTAAAATGACCCCAGCTCCAGGTATTACCGGTCTTACCGGTCAGAATGACCTCAGCTTCAGGTATTACCGGCCTTACCGGTTATGATGACCCCAGCTCAAGGTATTACCGGCCTTACCTGTTATAATGACCTCAGATGAGGTATTACCGGCGTTACCTCAGATCGAGAGAATACAATATGAGCGCAGATTGAGGGAATACAATATGAGCGCAGATTGAGGGAATACAATTATATTTATGAGCGCAGATCGAGGGAATACAATATGAGCGCAGATTGAGGGAATATAATATGAGTGCAGGCTGAGGGAATACAATATGAGCGCAGATTGAGGGAATACAATATGAGCGCAGATTGAGGGAATACAATATGAGTGCAGGCTGAGGGAATACAATATGAGCGCAGATTGAGGGAATACAATATGAGTGCAGGCTGAGGGAATACAATATGAGCGCAGATCGAGGGAATACAATATGAGCGCAGATTGAGGGAATACAATATGAGCACAGACTGAAGGAATACAATATGAGCGCAGATTGAGGGAATACAATATGAGCACAGACTGAAGGAATACAATATGAGCACAGATTGAGGGAATACAATATGAGCGCGGATCGAGGGAATACAATATGAGCTCAGATTGAGGGAATACAATATGAGCACAGACTGAGGGAATACAATATGAGTGCAGATTGAGGGAATACAATATGAGCGCAGATTGAGGGAATACAATATGAGTGCAGATTGAGGGAATACAATATGAGTGCGGATAGAGGGAATACAATATGAGCGCGAATCGAGGGAATACAATATGAGTGCGGATCGAGGGAATACAATATGAGCTCGGATCGAGGGAATACAATATTTGCGCAGATCGAGGGAAAACAATATTTGCGCAGATCGAGGGAATACAATATGAGCGCGAATCGAGGGAATACAATATTTGCGCAGATCGAGGGAATACAATATAAGCGCGGATCGAGGGAATACAATATTAGCGCAGATGGAGGGAATACAATATGAGCGCAGATTGAGGGAATACAATATTTGCGCAGATCGAGGGAATACGATATGAGTGCAGACTGAGGGAATACAATTTGAGCGCAGATTGAGGGAATACAATATGAGCGCGGATCGAGGGAATACAATTTGAGCGCAGACTGAGGGAATACAATATTTGCGCAGATCGAGGGAATACAATATGAGCGCAGATGGAGGGAATACAATATGAGCGCAGATTGAGGGAATACAATATGAGCGCAGATTGAGGGAATACAATATGAGCGCAGATTGAGGGAATACAATATGAGCGCAGATTGAGGGAATACAATTTGAGCGCAGATTGAGGGAATACAATTTGAGGGCAGATTGAGGGAATACAATTTGAGGGCAGATTGAGGGAATACAATATGAGCGCAGATTGAGGGAATACAATATGAGCGCAGATTGAGGGAATACAATATGAGCGCAGATTGAGGGAATACAATATGAGCGCAGATTGAGGGAATACAATTTGAGCGCAGATTGAGGGAATACAATATGAGCGCAGATTGAGGGAATACAATTTGAGGGCAGATTGAGGGAATACAATATGAGTGCAGGCTGAGGGAATACAATATGAGTGCAGGCTGAGGGAATACAAGATTGCTCTTGCTACCCCCGATTTAAGTTAAGCTGGTGAACATTAGTGAATCTCGTAAGAAAGTTTTTATGTTTTATGATTGTCAAAGTGTTTTTACGCCATCTTCACTCTCGAGTAGTTCGGTTATGGAGGAGACGAAAAAAATATAGGGAAATGAGTGGAATGGATGGAGTATGTAGTGAAGGATTAGGAAAGGGTGGTTATAACTCCTGACCACTCCTAACCTGACCATTGCTGACCTGACCACTCCTGATCTGACCACTTCTGACCACTACTGACCACTCCTGACCACTCATATCCAAACCTGTTCTCTGCTGTCCTGACCACTCTTGTCCTGACACCTAATGTCCACTCCTGACCACTCATGTCCACTCCTGACCACTCCTGATCACTCCTGTCCAGCTCTGACCACTCCTGTCCTGACCACTCCTGTCCTGACCACTCCTGTCCAGCTCTGACCACTCCTGTCCTGACCACTAATGTTCACTCCTGACCACTCCTGTCCTGACCACTAATGTTCACTCTTGACCACTCCTGTCCTGACACCTAATGTTCACTCCTGACCACTCCAGTCCTGACCACTAATGTTCACTCCTGACCACTCCTGTCCTGACCACTCCTGTCCTGACCACTCCTGTCCTGACCACTCTTGTCCTGACACCTAATGTTCACTCCTGACCACTCATGTCCACTCCTGACCACTCCTGTTCACTCCTGTCCAGCTCTGACCCACTCCTGTCCTGACCACTCCTGTCCAGCTCTGACCACTCCTGTCCTGACCACTCCTGTCCTGACCACTAATGTTCACTCCTGACCACTCCTTTTCACTCCTGACCACTCCTGTTCACTCCTGACCACTCCTGTCCTGACCACTCCTGTCCTGACACCTAATGTTCACTCCTGACCACTCCTGTCCTGACCACTCCTGTCCTGACCACTCCTGTCCTGACACCTAATGTTCACTCCTGACCACTCCTGTCCTGACACCTAATGTTCACTCCTGACCACTCCTGTCCTGACCACTCCTGTCCTGACCACTCCTGTCCTGACCACTCCTGTCCTGACACCTAATGTTCACTCCTGACCACTCCTGTCCTGACACCTAATGTTCACTCCTGACCACTCCTGTCCTGACACCTAATGTTCACTCCTGACCACTCCTGTCCTGACCACTCCTGTCCTGACACCTAATGTTCACTCCTGACCACTCCTGTCCTGACACCTAATGTTCACTCCTGACCACTCCTGTCCTGACCACTAATGTTCACTCCTGACCACTCCTGTCCTGACACCTAATGTTCACTCCTGACCACTCCTGTCCTGACCACTCCTGTCCTGACACCTAATGTTCACTCCTGACCACTCCTGTCCTGACACCTAATGTTCACTCCTGACCACTCCTGTCCTGACCACTAATGTTCACTCCTGACCACTCCTGTCCTGACTCCTAATGTTCACTCCTGACCACTCCTGTCCTGACCACTAATGTTCACTCCTGACCACTCCTGTCCTGACCACTCCTGTCCTGACACCTAATGTTCACTCCTGACCACTCCTGTCCTGACCACTAATGTTCACTCCTGACCACTCCTGTCCTGACCACTCCTGTCCTGACCACTCCTGTCCTGACCACTCCTGTCCTGACACCTAATGTTCACTCCTGACCACTCCTGTCCTGACCACTAATGTTCACTCCTGACCACTCCTGTCCTGACACCTAATGTTCACTCCTGACCACTCCTGTCCTGACCACTAATGTTCACTCCTGACCACTCCTGTCCTGACACCTAATGTTCACTCCTGACCACTCCTGTCCTGACACCTAATGTTCACTCCTGACCACTCCTGTCCTGACCACTCCTGTCCTGACACCTAATGTTCACTCCTGACCACTCCTGTCCTGACCACTCCTGTCCTGACACCTAATGTTCACTCCTGACCACTCCTGTCCTGACACCTAATGTTCACTCCTGACCACTCCTGTCCTGACCACTAATGTTCACTCCTGACCACTCCTGTCCTGACCACTCCTGTCCTGACCACTCCTGTCCTGACACCTAATGTTCACTCCTGACCACTCCTGTCCTGACACCTAATGTTCACTCCTGACCACTCCTGTCCTGACCACTAATGTTCACTCCTGACCACTCCTGTCCTGACTCCTAATGTTCACTCCTGACCACTCCTGTCCTGACCACTAATGTTCACTCCTGACCACTCCTGTCCTGACCACTCCTGTCCTGACACCTAATGTTCACTCCTGACCACTCCTGTCCTGACCACTAATGTTCACTCCTGACCACTCCTGTCCTGACCACTCCTGTCCTGACCACTCCTGTCCTGACCACTCCTGTCCTGACACCTAATGTTCACTCCTGACCACTCCTGTCCTGACCACTAATGTTCACTCCTGACCACTCCTGTCCTGACACCTAATGTTCACTCCTGACCACTCCTGTCCTGACCACTAATGTTCACTCCTGACCACTCCTGTCCTGACACCTAATGTTCACTCCTGACCACTCCTGTCCTGACACCTAATGTTCACTCCTGATCACTCCTGTCCTGACCACTCCTGTCCTGACACCTAATGTTCACTCCTGACCACTCCTGTCCTGACCACTCCTGTCCTGACCACTCCTGTCCTGACCACTCCTGTCCTGACCACTCCTGTCCTGACACCTAATGTTCACTCCTGACCACTCCTGTCCTGACACCTAATGTTCACTCCTGACCACTCCTGTCCTGACCACTCCTGTCCTGACACCTAATGTTCACTCCTGACCACTCCTGTCCTGACACCTAATGTTCACTCCTGACCACTCCTGTCCTGACACCTAATGTTCACTCCTGACCACTCCTGTCCTGACACCTAATGTTCACTCCTGACCACTCCTGTCCTGACCACTCCTGTCCTGACCACTCCTGTCCTGACACCTAATGTTCACTCCTGACCACTCCTGTCCTGACCACTCCTGTCCTGACCACTCCTGTCCTGACCACTAATGTTCACTCCTGACCACTCCTGTCCTGACCACTAATGTTCACTCCTGACCACTCCTGTCCTGACCACTCCTGTCCTGACCACTCCTGTCCTGACCACTCCTGTCCTGACCACTCCTGTCCTGACACCTAATGTTCACTCCTGACCACTCCTGTCCTGACACCTAATGTTCACTCCTGACCACTCCTGTCCTGACCACTAATGTTCACTCCTGACCACTCCTGTCCTGACTCCTAATGTTCACTCCTGACCACTCCTGTCCTGACCACTAATGTTCACTCCTGACCACTCCTGTCCTGACCACTCCTGTCCTGACACCTAATGTTCACTCCTGACCACTCCTGTCCTGACCACTAATGTTCACTCCTGACCACTCCTGTCCTGACCACTCCTGTCCTGACCACTCCTGTCCTGACCACTCCTGTCCTGACACCTAATGTTCACTCCTGACCACTCCTGTCCTGACCACTAATGTTCACTCCTGACCACTCCTGTCCTGACACCTAATGTTCACTCCTGACCACTCCTGTCCTGACCACTAATGTTCACTCCTGACCACTCCTGTCCTGACACCTAATGTTCACTCCTGACCACTCCTGTCCTGACACCTAATGTTCACTCCTGACCACTCCTGTCCTGACCACTCCTGTCCTGACACCTAATGTTCACTCCTGACCACTCCTGTCCTGACCACTCCTGTCCTGACCACTCCTGTCCTGACCACTCCTGTCCTGACACCTAATGTTCACTCCTGACCACTCCTGTCCTGACCACTCCTGTCCTGACACCTAATGTTCACTCCTGACCACTCCTGTCCTGACCACTCCTGTCCTGACCACTCCTGTCCTGACCACTCCTGTCCTGACACCTAATGTTCACTCCTGACCACTCCTGTCCTGACACCTAATGTTCACTCCTGACCACTCCTGTCCTGACCACTCCTGTCCTGACACCTAATGTTCACTCCTGACCACTCCTGTCCTGACACCTAATGTTCACTCCTGACCACTCCTGTCCTGACACCTAATGTTCACTCCTGACCACTCCTGTCCTGACACCTAATGTTCACTCCTGACCACTCCTGTCCTGACCACTCCTGTCCTGACCACTCCTGTCCTGACCACTCCTGTCCTGACCACTCCTGTCCTGACACCTAATGTTCACTCCTGACCACTCCTGTCCTGACCACTCCTGTCCTGACACCTAATGTTCACTCC
The DNA here is from genome assembly GCA_947623455.1 of Mimachlamys varia. Taxonomy (NCBI): domain Eukaryota; kingdom Metazoa; phylum Mollusca; class Bivalvia; order Pectinida; family Pectinidae; genus Mimachlamys; species Mimachlamys varia. The sequence goes on along the minus strand of OX392537.1, from coordinate 17,740,474 downwards.
TGACCACTCCTGTCCTGACCACTCCTGTCCTGACCACTCCTGTCCTGACCACTCCTGTCCTGACCACTCCTGTCCTGACACCTAATGTTCACTCCTGACCACTCCTGTCCTGACACCTAATGTTCACTCCTGACCACTCCTGTCCTGACCACTCCTGTCCTGACACCTAATGTTCACTCCTGACCACTCCTGTCCTGACACCTAATGTTCACTCCTGACCACTCCTGTCCTGACACCTAATGTTCACTCCTGACCACTCCTGTCCTGACACCTAATGTTTACTCCTGACCACTCCTGTCCTGACCACTCCTGTCCTGACACCTAATGTTCACTCCTGACCACTCCTGTCCTGACCACTCCTGTCCTGACCACTCCTGTCCTGACCACTCCTGTCCTGACCACTAATGTTCACTCCTGACCACTCCTGCCCTGACCACTAATGTTCACTCCTGACCACTCCTGTCCTGACACCTAATGTTCACTCCTGACCACTCCTGTCCTGACCACTCCTGTCCTGACTCCTAATGTTCACTCCTGACCACCCTGTCCACTTCTGACCACTCCTGGGCCTAACAGTGAACTATTTCATAGCTTTGGACAGTCCAAAGAGCATTTTACAAAAGTTTCAACAAAAGGAAGTCGATTACTGTCAATATATTTACATTTGCATTTGTCAAAATCAGAAACGTAAAGTATTTCAAGTACAATTGATTGATCCTGTGTTGATGGTTAGTTTTTATTATTGTGCACGTTTGCTTATGTTTATGATGAGGACGTAACATAGTTTTGTCATTGTGCACGTTTGCTTATGTTTATGATGAGGACGTAACATAGTTTTGTTATTGTTCATGTTTGCTTATGTTTAAGATGAGGACGTTACATAGTTTTGTCATTGTACATGTTTGCTTATGTTTAAGATGAGGACGTAACATGGTTTTGTTATTGTTCATGTTTGCTTATGTTTATGACGAGGACGTAACATAGTTTTGTTATTGTTCATGTTTGCTTATGTTTAAGATGAGGACGTATTATAGTTTTGTTATTGTTCATGTTAGCTTATGTTTATAACGAGGACGTTACACAGTTTTGTCATTGTGCATGTCTGCTTATGTTTATGATATGATGTTACATAGTTTTATTATTGTACATGACTGCTTATGTTTATGATAAGGTGTTACATAGTTTTGGGTATACCTAAGCAAACCAACAGCTCCGTCGATTACCAATACGATGTTATTAGTGTGGTATGATCGATGTGTGCAGTTTTATGTGATTCCATTTACATACCGGTCACGGAGTGGTGCAGATAAATACATCCACGCATTGCTACCCTATCACGAGTAAGTGGAGCGTGACAGACATTGGTGCGCCACTGAAGTCCATGATGTGTTTGTAGGTTAATGTACGTCACTTCCAGACGATAAACCGGCTACCTCTTTCTCAGTGATAACACCCGGCTTTCCTTTGATGTATTGAACGACACCGTCGGCACAAAACACGCGGATTGAACAGGTGAGTGAATACAATTTGCATTTTTATTAACACGCGTTATGGTTAGGTGGAGTAATCTCCCATAGTTATCGAAAGTTTGATGAAGGAGGAGTCGTTATTGATTAAAATTAATTATTACTTAAAAGATAATTAAAGTGACTCTTATGTATATGTGTTTTGTTTTGTTTTTGGCGATTTGTGAAAACTACATATCTTTGTATGAATAATTGACAAACGAGGCAATCAAGTATATGACGCATCGAATTCTTTGGTTTTAAAATAGAAATGTTGTACGGATGATGATATGTGACAAATTTACATGTTTTTCAGACAAACTGCCATCATTTATTTTATGTATATATGATATTTCAAATGAATGTCGACAAAAATCATATTTTGATGTTTTATAACCTGTTTTAATGTAACCGTATGTGACTGAAGTCAGATATACATACTAGTATAGTCAGCTTAACTAGAGAAATCACCATTGTTGATTGCACCATGAACATTTAGAAATTAACAGAATATCGAATGTTTCAGATAAAACGTGGTTGAACATAGAACACACAGCTCAAACATGTCGATAATATTGTTCCGTTTGTACTATAAGATTTTATTAGTGTTCTGTATAAGCTGTCGGCCTTATTGACGGGTTACAGAGTGAGCAATGTATGGTCTTCTTGATATGGCTGTCAGCAATTTATTCTAGAAATATCTTTGAACTTACAAATCTTCTTTCCAATTCCTCGTCACCAGAGACCATTTCGAGCCTAGATGTGAGCGAATTTAGCGAAGAATGTCGAAAAATGAAAATGTATTAGATCTTTAATTGGCATTTTACCTTATGTTGAGCAAGCTTTAATCAGCTAAGTATTAGTGTCTGTCAGCACATCCGAAGTCGGAGTGATTTATGTGCTGTACAATTTAGGCAAAACGTAATGTTCTCGTGAAAAGAAAAAAAGGAAAATGATCTCTGTTACATGATCTCGTTAACATTATATAATTGGATATTTATATACTATGTTTTGTGAATTATGACAGTTTCGGTCCTGCAGCAAAAATAAAGAATTAGATACTCTTAAAACTTTATTGGAATTAAAACAAAAATACATTTAAAAAAAAATGTATCTCTTGGTTATTTCCATCTGCGCTTGTAGTGCAAGATTAGTAAACGTTCCTGTAAAAGTAACACCGAGGTCGTGGTGCATGTCGGGGAACACCGAGGTCGTGGTGCATGTCGGGTAACACCGAGGTCGTGGTGCATGTCGGGTAACACCGAGGTCGTGGGACATGTCGGGTAACACCGAGGTCGTGGTGCATGTCGGGTAACACCGAAGTCGTGGTGCGTGTCGGGTAACACCGAAGTCGTGGTGCATGTCGGGTAACACCGAAGTCGTGATGCATGTCGGATAACACCGAGGTCGTGGTGCATGTCGGGTAACACCGATGTCATGGGGCAAGTCGGGGAACACCGAGGTCGTGGTGCATGTCGGGTAACACCGAGGTCGTGGTGCATGTCGGGTAACACCGAGGTCATGGGACATGTCGGGTAACACCGAGGTCGTGGTGCATGTCGGGTAACACCGAGGTCGTGGTGCATGTCGGGTAACACCGAGGTCATGGGGCATGTCGGGTAACACTGAGGTCATGGGACATGTCGGGTAACACCGAGGTCGTGGGGCATGTCGGGTAACACTGAGGTCATGGGACATGTCGGGGAACACCGAGGTCGTGGGGCATGACTTGACAAGTGTACTATGATGTAAGACGACATAAGGCTAGACCAACACGTTCCCAGTCGTGTTCTGTAAAGCCACGTCTGTCTGTTAAGTTTTCCACAGTTCCTCTGTTTGAACTGTGATGGTAGCCCTTTCCCGCCACCGTCATCGGCGTTATTATTATGAAAAATAAATATATTCATCTGGGGTAGAATTGTTAATTTTGTAATGTAATTATATTATAAAGGACTGCACTTGATTATAAATTGGTCTATCGATATATAGACCGAAAACTAAAGTGCACTCTAAATAAACCGCAAAGCGAACTTCGGTTTTCGGTCTTTTTATTGATAGACCCATTTATCACCACGTGCGATCCTTAGATAGATAACCTTTGTTGATAGATATACGACGTTTTATAAACCCTATCGTGATTATATTGTTGTCTATATGCGTGCAATTAAAGACATGTCTGGGTAGCCTTCATTCCATTCATCATGTATAAAAGGAAACTTCTTCTCGTAGTTTATTCCTTATCTAGCAAAACATGTGTCAACGAAGCAGAAAACTCTTGACTATTCCGGAATACTTCGTCTTATAATCTTCTTCTTTTTGTATTTGTTTATTTTTTTTTGTGCGCCTTTTTTCATAATTTGTCCATAGTTTAATCAACTTTGAGTTCGGATTATAATTTTGCTGGTTCTTCGGTAGTCTCTTTTTTTTGCGCTTACCTGAACTATCTTCCAGGTGGCAGATCTGAATGGATCCTGATGCCCGTTTTCCATTTATCTCTGTGTATGTAAGTTGCTCCTGTAGTTAGTACATGTTTTACCACCTCTATTCTAAAACTATTGTACTATTGTTGAATTTCACTCCAAGATATACGAAAAGGATATTAAACTGTGATGGTTTTAATTATATATTTAATTTTTTTTTGGTTGAAAAACATTTTCATTGCATCACTATTTACCCAAATTCTACCTATGTAATAACTGTCCTGAAGGAATTAGTTTCTAGAATAATCTATGTCGTATTGTACCATTTTAAGATTGACATGATCAAACTATTGGATATTTCCTTACATATCTGCATATCACTTTGTTTTATATCAATTTCATGTTAAACTTTCAATTTCAGAAAATTGCATCCTATTGTAGAAGTAGACTTTTGTTGTCATATGTCAAAAGCTATTTCCGCCTCTGCCATTCTGTTATTTTCTAGTGACACTGTAAGAAATGTTATCAATTACGAATAATAAGCCTGTATAGCAGTTTAGAGCAATGTGAGTTTTTGTGGTCCTTAACATCACAGATGAGTCCCCAAAGGATATAGGAGTTGTATATGGTAATGTATATTTCATGTATATGGTACTGTATATTTCCTGTATACGGTACTGTACATTTCATCTATATGGTACTGTATATTATAATTATATGGTACTGTATATTTCATGTATATGGTACTGTATATTTCATGTATATGGTACTGTATATTATAATTATATGGTACTGTATATGTCATGTATATGGTACTGTATATTGTAAGTATATGGTACTGTATATTTCATGTATATGGTACTGTATATTTCATGTATATGGTACTGTATATTTCATGTATATGGTACTGTATATGTCATCTATATGGTACTGTATATTTCATGTATATGGTACTGTATATTGTAAGTATATGGTACTGTATATTTCATGTATATGGTACTGTATATTGTAAGTATATGGTACTGTATATTTCATGTATATGGTACTGTATATTTCATGTATATGGTACTGTATATTGTAAGTATATGGTACTGTATACGTCATCTATATGGTACTGTATATTTCATGTATATGGTACTGTATATTTCATGTATATGGTACTGTATATTTCATGTATATGGTACTGTATATTTCATGTATATGGTACTGTATATTTCATGTATATGGTACTGTATATTTCATGTATATGGTACTGTATATTTCATGTATATGGTACTGTATATTTCATGTATATGGTACTGTATATTTCATGTATATGGTACTGTATATTTCATGTATATGGTACTGTATATTTCATGTATATGGTACTGTATATTTCATCTATATGGTACCGTATATTTCATGTATACGGTACTGTATATTTCATGTATATGGTACTGTATATTTCATGTATATGGTACTGTATATTGTAAGTATATGGTACTGTATATTTCATGTATATGGTACTGTATATTTCATGTATATGGTACTGTATATTTCATGTATATGGTACTGTATATTGTAAGTATATGGTACTGTATATGTCATGTATATGGTACTGTATACGTCATCTATATGGTACTGTATATTGTAAGTATATGGTACTGTATATTTCATGTATACGGTACTGTATATTGTAAGTATATGGTACTGTATATTTCATGTATACGGTACTGTATATTTCATGTATATGGTACTGTATATTTCATGTATATGGTACTGTATATTGTAAGTATATGGTACTGTATATTTCATGTATATGGTACTGTATATTTCATGTATATGGTACTGTATATTTCATGTATATGGTACTGTATATTTCATGTATATGGTACTGTATATTTCATGTATATGGTACTGTATATGTCATGTTTATGGTACTGTATATTTCATGTATATGGTACTGTATACGTCATGTATGTGGTACTGTATATTTCATCTATATGGTACTGTATATTGTAAGTATATGGTTCTGTATATTATAAGTATATGGTACTGTATATTTCATCTATATGGTACTGTATATTATAAGTATATGGTACTGTATATTTCATGTATATGGTACTGTATATTGTAAGTATATGGTTCTGTATATTTCATGTATACGGTACTGTATATTTTCTGTATACGGTACTGTATATTTCATGTATATGGTACTGTATATTTCATGTATATGGTACTGTATATTTCATGTATATGGTACTGTATATTTCATGTATATGGTACTGTATATTATAAGTATATTGTACTGTATATTTCATGTATATGGTACTGTATATTTCATGTATACAGTGCTGTATATTTCATGTATATGGTACTGTATATTTCATGTATATGGTACTGTATATTTCGTGTATACAGTACTGTATATTTCATCTATATGGTACTGTATATTTCATGTATATGGTACTGTATATAATAAGTATATTGTACTGTATATTTCATGTATATGGTACTGTATATTTCATGTATACAGTGCTGTATATTTCATGTATATGGTACTGTATATTTCATGTATACAGTGCTGTATATTTCATGTATATGGTACTGTATATTTCATCTATATGGTACTGTATATTTCATGTATACAGTACTGTATATTTCATCTATATGGTACTGTATATTATAATTATATGGTACTGTATATTTCATGTATATGGTACTGTATATTATAATTATATGGTACTGTATATTTCATGTATATGGTACTGTGTATTTCAAGTATATGGTACTGTATATTGTAAGTATATGGTACTGTATATTTCATCTATATGGTACTGTATATTTCATCTATATGGTACTGTATATTTCATCTATATGGTACTGTATATTTCATGTATATGGTACTGTATATTTCATGTATATGGTACTGTATATTTCATCTATATGGTACTGTATATTTCATGTATATGGTACTGTATATTATAATTATATGGTACTGTATATTTCATGTATATGGTACTGTGTATTTCAAGTATATGGTACTGTATATTGTAAGTATATGGTACTGTATATTTCATCTATATGGTACTGTATATTTCATCTATATGGTACTGTATATTATAAGTATATGGTACTGTATATTTCATGTATATGGTACTGTATATTATAAGTATATGGTACTGTATATTTCATCTATATGGTACTGTATATTTCATCTATATGGTACTGTATATTATAAGTATATGGTACTGTATATTTCATCTATATGGTACTGTATATTTCATCTATATGGTACTGTATATTATAAGTATATGGTACTGTATATTTCATCTATATGGTACTGTATATTTCATCTATATGGTACTGTATATTGTAAGTATATGGTACTGTATACGTCATCTATATGGTACTGTATATTATAATTATATGGTACTGTATATTATAATTATATGGTACTGTATATTTCATGTATATGGTACTGTATATTGTAAGTATATGGTACTGTATATTTCATGTATATGGTACTGTATATTTCATGTATATGGTACTGTATATTTCATGTATATGGTACTGTATATTTCATGTATATGGTACTGTATATTTCATGTATATGGTACTGTATATTTCATCTATATGGTACTGTATATTTCATCTATATGGTACTGTATATTTCATCTATATGGTACTGTATATTTCATGTATATGGTACTGTATATTTCATGTATACGGTACTGTATATTTCATCTATATGGTACTGTATACGTCATCTATATGGTACTGTATATTATAAGTATATGGTACTGTATATTTCATGTATACGGTACTGTATATTTCATCTATATGGTACTGTATACGTCATCTATATGGTACTGTATATTATAAGTATATGGTACTGTATATTTCATGTATACGGTACTGTATATTTCATGTATATGGTACTGTATACGTCATCTATATGGTACTGTATATTATAAGTATATGGTACTGTATATTTCATGTATGTGGTACTGTATATTTCATCTATATGGTACTGTATACGTCATCTATATGGTACTGTATATTGTAAGTATATGGTACTGTATATTTCATGTATATGGTACTGTATATTTCATCTATATGGTACTGTATATTTCATGTATATGGTACTGTATATTTCATCTATATGGTACTGTATATTTCATGTATATGGTACTGTATATTTCATGTATATGGTACTGTATATTTCATGTATATGGTACTGTGTATTTCAAGTATATGGTACTGTATATTGTAAGTATATGGTACTGTATATTTCATCTATATGGTACTGTATATTTCATGTTTATGGTTCTGTATATTTCATGTATACGGTACTGTATATTTCATCTATATGGTACTGTATATTTCATATATATGGTACTGTATATTTCATCTATACGGTACTGTATATTTCATCTATATGGTACTGTATATTTCATGTTTATGGTTCTGTATATTTCATGTATACGGTACTGTATATTTCATCTATATGGTACTGTATATTTCATATATATGGTACTGTATATTTCATGTATATGGTACTGTATATTTCATGTATATGGTACTGTATATTTCATATATATGGTACTGTATATTATAAGTATATGGTACTGTATATTTCATGTATATGGTACTGTATATTTCATGTTTATGGTACTGTATATTTCATGTATATGGTACTGTATATTATAAGTATATGGTACTGTATATTTCATGTATACGGTACTGTGTATTTCAAGTATATGGTACTGTATATTGTAAGTATATGGTACTGTATATGTCATGTTTATGGTACTGTATATTTCATGTTTATGGTACTGTATATTGTAAGTATATGGTTCTGTATATTTCATGTATACGGTACTGTATATTTCATGTATATGGTACTGTATATTATAAGTATATGGTTCTGTATATTTCATGTATACGGTACTGTATATTTCATGTATATGGTACTGTATATTGTAAGTATATGGTACTGTATATGTCATGTTTATGGTACTGTATATTTCATGTTTATGGTACTGTATATTGTAAGTATATGGTTCTGTATATTTCATGTATACGGTACTGTATATTTCATGTATATGGTACTGTATATTGTAAGTATATGGTTCTGTATATTTCATGTATACGGTACTGTATATTTCATGTATATGGTACTGTATATTTCATGTTTATCCTAAGTGAACCCTATTAAAACTGTTGGAGCTGAAGTCACGGTAACCAAACACCATGCAGTGTTGTGTGAGGTACCGACAGGTCTATAAGCATTAATTACTACGGATATACGCCCCGTCTGATCATGCACCTGTTAACTTGTAGCTATGTCTTTGATGCCCATTGTTTGTAGGTAATCATCTATAAGATAAGGATCTACTGTCTTAAAATAGGGTTTTAAATACATGTACCTCGGTACAAGGCACCTTTTAGTATTTGTGTGAGAAAACACGTACATACTCCATTTCATCACTTTGTAGGCATATTTTTGTCATGTTTATGAAACTCACTAATACATGATGGGAAACAAATTTATTCACGACGATGAAATAAGTACATTCAATTTAGAATGTGTAAAATTATTTTGTTTAAGCGCACTTTGAGCTGGCAACAGGATGTGCCAGTGTCTTGTAGATCCAGTTGATGATATGTACATTAACACTTGTTTTTAACCAGTGAGGTACACTCGACATTGTAAATTGATATACAAATAGATATAGCTGTGGAAGTCGCATACTTGGAAACAAACAGGCAACAGTCGCTTCTGAAAGTGTAAGACTAGTGGAGGGTATATGCCATACAGTGGCTTCCGTCGTCCGTCCGTCAGCAACTTGTAAACGACTTCTTCTCCGTAACCACTGATTGGATATAAAATTAATTGAGCGGAGAGCATCCCTAGGTGCTCAGGACTCACAATTGTACAAATGGTAGGATTGACTCCCTCCTCATGGGGCTGAGGGTTGGGGCCAAAAGGATTATTTGGCTATGTTGGTTAAAGCGACTACTTCTCCGAAACCAAGCAATGGATACCAACCATATATCACTGGTAGCATCCCCAAGTAGTGTGGATTCAAAACTGTACCCATGTGTGGCTGTCTCCCAGGGGAGGGGGGCTGAAGGAGGCGAATATGGGTAAATCTGACCATATTGCTATTATAAAAACGTCTTTTCTAGAACTATGCACCGGATATCAATCATAATTTGTTGGAAACATTCATAGGAGGTAGGTAGGGATTAAAAATTGTACAAATGAAGGGGAAGACCCCCCCCCCCCCCCCCCCAGGGGCTGAGGGGCGAGGCAAAAGGGGATTTTTGTTTAAGGCAACTTCTCTGGATATAAGAGATAACTATCAGTAACGTAAGGTTGAAAGCATTCCTATGTAGTAGGGATTCCAAATCGTACACATGGAAGGGCTTCACAAACAGCCACCTCACAACTTCACTCCCAACCTGTTATACTTAGTGTTGTTTCTGTTCACCTCGTCACAAGGGTATACGGAATCTGTAATATAAATGATAATGTGATAATGTGGCTTATTATGATTACAAAATAATGATGTTTTATGATGATAACGGGTAAGTTATCTTTCTCTTGTAGTATAAGACAACTTCTTTTAAACTGCTCATTTTTACCGAATCATCGAAGCTCGCAGTAACAATATGTGGAACAAAAACATTATATAACAACTGTAATAATCGAAATGATAATTAAGTATAGTATTTAAACCGTTTTTATGCTAAAGTAATATTGCCACTATAGTATGTTGTATATTTCCCATAGTATTTACACGTACTTGCACTAAAACCACTGAACCGTGCACATTGTTTCCAGGAGACGGTGAATCAACAGCCCATGTCTAATTGCCAGTAGAAAGGTAAACCCATTACGGACCTAATGATCCATAATTCTAACACGGAACAGTTACTAAAAATCGATATATAACTGGTTCCACTCAAGCGAATAATCTCCACTGGAACGGAACGAGAGTGCCTTAGCAATACATTTAAAATACCTTTGATTTAATGTGCTTTGAACCGTGCAGTATATTAATGTTTTGGTCGTTTGAAGCAAACAGTTTGTTGTCTAATGCATTATTTATGACATATTGAACGAGTATCACCTTCTTAGGGCTTTTATACACTTAAAATATGTTTACATATAGTTGGAAAAACGATAGTTACAACTCCCCGAAAAGGGACCAATTACAGAATTTATAAACAAAATTTGGATTAAGAAAAATCCTTGCTCAATCTCCCTCCTCTCCTTGCTAATATTTATTGTAAAATTCGAACTTGTAATGTTAAAAAACCTATTAGATTTGGTAGATGAAAATATATCCCGAAAGAAAATAGAATTTGTAACCTCTGTAATCAAAACGAAATTGGAGATGGGTTCCATTTTTTGTGTAATTGTTATGATTAACAAATATTAGTTAAAAAAATGTATATCCAGATATTATTTTGAAAGACCATGTACCTTTCAGCTCCATTCTCTACTTAATTATGTAGTCAACGCAAAATTAGCAGCACTTGTTAAAGATTATCCGATAATAATATCCTTGTAAAAAATTGTATATAATAATGAGAATGAAATCCTTTTTTGAGAACAATGGGAAGTCAATTATATACTGTTTCATATAAACTGCCCTTTTCATCTTACCTGCGATTTACCTGTGAACTCACCTTACCTGAGATTTAACTGTGGACAGTCAGCACTACAGATGCATTAAATTATACATTTTTTTTTCAAAAATACAAGGATACAGATATAAAATAAAAAAAAGAAAATTAACAAATGAGTAATCAGCACTTAATTGTAAATAAAATACAACCCAGAGATAACTATAAAGCAAATATTTGAAAATGATAAACTTTGGAATCATAATAAATGAAAGTCTTCCTAATTCATGATTGATCATGATATTTGGCGTACTTTTCTTAACCCCTAAATTCTCTTACAAAAATTTAGATGTAGTTTTTTTCAATATTAGGTGCTTAATGAACCCCCCCCCCCCCCCACTTCAGATCCATAATTTAAAATACTACTTGCAAAAGTGTACAAAAAACCTAAGTTGGGTTTCGAAATTGAAATATTTACTTTTAAAAACATTCATAATTCCAAATAAAGCTTTTCAACTTTGTTCAGCTATTTCCTCTTGTGTTGTCAAGAATTTTCTATTATATATCAACAGAATTCCTAGATAACTAAAACTTTCTAACAATGTAAGACTAATTACTTTATTGAATACTTTTCTATATTTCTCTTTATTTCTTCAATATATAGTTATCTCTGGGTTGTATTTTATTTACAATTAAGTGCTGATTACTCATTTGTTAATTTTCTTTTTTTTATTTTATATCTGTATCCTTGTATTTTTGAAAAAAAAAATGTATAATTTAATGCATCTGTAGTGCTGACTGTCCACAGTTAAATCTCAGGTAAGGTGAGTTCACAGGTAAATCGCAGGTAAGATGAAAAGGGCAGTTTATATGAAACAGTATATAATTGACTTCCCATTGTTCTCAAAAACAACACCTACCTATTGTTAAAAAAAATGTTGGCGTTCGGAGAACACACCGGAAAGCATTACTCTGATTAGGTCTGAATGTATATGTAAGTTTACCATTACCTGGCATTAATATGGTGATATATAACAGTATTAGGTGATTCATTGTCATCACATGTTTAATTGTTGTTTTGAAGGAAAACACTTTTTTATATTCTCAATTGAGTATCCCCTTCCAACAAGGGTTGTAATCCTTCGCTGCCACATTCAATTAACGATTGTTGAATATGAATCTGACATTTATACATCTCAAAAGATAAAGTAAAAAGAAAGAAACAAGCCAAAACATACGATGAAGTTACTTTATACAGAGCATGTGTGCACAATGTGGGATCATTAGACCGCCTGGTAACTGAGACACGTACTTTTATATCTGTGACTTTATTTTGGGGGTTAATGATTGTTATGTCATTGATTAAAACACGATAGTTGAGTGTGGTCGGTTTAGCCGGTAAGTTGCTACTTTGTCCAGCACAACCCATATGAGATGATAGCAAAGGTCCTTGCCAAGCCCATAACAATAACAAAAAAATGAACCTGTCACTGCCCATGCAGGGCAGGTCAAACGTCACCAGGGAAAACTTCCGTTAGGACAAAAGTATATGAAAATGGAATATTTAATTTTATTTCGAAATGTGTTACATTAAGCATTTATTTTCTTTCAGTTTTGCTTTCATCTGAAAGCAGAGAATACTTCTATTTACAGTTTTAAAATCGGTTATTTCTTAAAAATGTAATTATTTTAAATCAGAAAAAAACATCAGCATTTAGTTCATACGAGTAAATATCCTTATTTTTTTGTTGAATTAATAAAACAACCATCTTTCAAAGAGTGCAGTATGGATCTAACGTTAAAACTTGCGTCATAATGATGGCGTCACCAATTAATCCACAACTGTCGTAGCTGCTTTGTATATCAGAATGATAAACAAAATTGTAAACCAGGACTGGTATTCTTTTGCATATCGCCAGTTTTTGTATTCAAGAAATATTTTGTTTTCAAGAAACTGCACATCCACGGCAGTGAAACTTATGGGTCAAGGTTTACCTTGGGACCTTGTTGCGTGACGTAGCAGTGAAGGATGACGGGAACTTAGTGCTTTAGCACAAGGCTGCATTTAATGTAAGGTTAAGTAGGACTTAGTTAAACAGAGGTACAATTAATTTAGCTTCTTTGTCACGATAGTCGGGGTGGAGATGTGATACCGTCAAGTTGAATATAAGTGTGCGTTCTTGTGTGTTGTGTTCTGAGAGGTAAGACCATTTACTGTGGGAGAGGAATGTACAAATATGATATTTTAATTATGTTAACCTATTACATCCCAGTGTTTCTGTCGGGATAAACAACATGGCTGATAGTATTTCATACTTTTTTATATTGATATTACAACTCCATTTAGGGAGCAAAAAGTAGTTCGAAAAGTAGTCCGAAAAAGTATAAAAAGTAGTCCTAAAAAGTATAAAAAGACTGTTTGCCATAGAATTCGTCACTGATCAAATAACGTTAACGAAGCGAGGAACCCTGCCTCGGTGTAATAAAACGGTAAATATAGAATCTATAACGTAAGGTCATACCCCTTTTAGTCGTGATCACTTCAAGTTATGTGTGACTGAAGGTTAAAACGCCTCATAAGGCTGTCAGGACAGGACAGTGACAGGTAACACAACTCTTTATATGGTCTGTTGCAGGTCGGGTAAACTACTATTGAATATACATCTATAGTTCAGTACATGTAAGACTATTTCTGTATTTATTAATGATAATATTTTGCAATAATACCATATCATGTTTTGTTAAACATCATCTAAAGTCCATTTGACGTTTACCTTTACTCGTCGTGTGTTATATATACGTATAACATGTGTTATATATACGTATAACATGCTATATATATATACGTATAACATGTTATATATATACGTATAGCGTGTGTAATATATATGTATAGCATGTGTTATATATACGTATAGCGTGTGTTATATATACGTATAGCATGTGTAATATATCTATATATACGTATAGCATGTTATATATATACGTATAGCGTGTGTAATATATATGTATAGCATGTGTTATATATGCGTATAGCGTGTGTTATATATACGTATAGCGTGTGTTATATATACGTATAGCATGTGTTATACATATGTATAGTATACAAATATATCATGGGTGTCTGTGCAATAGATCAGAATATTTGACACGAGGTACTGGTAATCGACCGATGTTCTATTGCACAAGGCCGAAGGTCAAATATTCTGGACTATTGCACAGACAACCATGATATACTTGTTTTATTATATAATCACTAAAACCTACTTTGAATCACTGAAAATGTCTATTTTATTGACATTTTTTTGAATAATAATACATTAGTAGATCAATTTTATAATGTATCGCATGAACTCTGGTATGTAAAAAAAAAATATAAATATAAATATTCGATTATCTGAGTGATAACCACAAAAATATCAATCCGTGTTCATTGGCGACTCCAAATCTAAACTTTCCTGTACATGTAGAAGTCGCCATGACTGTTGTCTGGCATCATTGACATCGTGACTGACTTTGACGCTTGAAATGGTAGGGTACGTCACACGGTGTTCAATAGTTCGCACGTGACCGTGCAATAGTCATTTTAGCCGTGCAATAGTTCATTTCACTAGTAAATGGTTCAAAATATAACTTATGCATATAGTTAAGGAAAATCAAACACACTATGTAATAATTACGTTTAACATATGTTCAGCTAGAAAGAGAGTAAGGGGTAATCATAAAAAAACATATTCTTATTAATCTTTAGGAAATGACGTAACGTATACATTAGTAATAGATACAATATGCCGATAAAATCAATCAAACTGCATCATACAGCTGTTTCGTCCTCATAGGACTTTTCAGTGATGCTAGGGACCAAAAGGTGGGAAACCAATGTAAACTAATGTAGAAGCAGAAGGGTCAGGTGCGTAAAACCCCTTTAATTTATGAATTAAGAAATAAAATTAAACTAGTTCTGTATGATTTCAAATCTTGTACTACGGAAATGTGTATATTATGTACCGTGCCACTACTCAAACGAGATTAACTTTGGCTATGGAAGCTCCAGCAAACCTCGGGGACTAAACAATTCACCAGTAGATCTAGAGTCTGCCACCCCCTATCATTATAAGCCTTGATAAGGAAAATTAGTATGTTACACCTACAGCGCTATTATGTTCAATTTCAGCCTAAGATCCAAACATGGTAAATGACTAAGAATTTTTAAAAATGTTCCCATTGATTACATATTTATTTACATATGGTATGTAGATGTGAAGTCATTGTTTACATATTTATGTACATGTAGATGTGAAGTCATTGTTTACATATTTATGTACATATGGTATGTAGATGTGAAGTCATTGATTACATATTTATGTACATATGGTATGTAGATGTGAAGTCATTGTTTACATATTTATGTACATATGGCATGTAGATGTGAAGTCATTGTTTACATATTTATGTACATATGGCATGTAGATGTGAAGTCATTGATTACATATTTATGTACATATGGTATGTAAATGTGAAGTCATTGTTTACATATTTATGTACATATGGTATGTAGATGTGAAGTCATTGCTTACATATTTATGACGTATGGTATGTAGATGTGAAGTCATTGTTTACATATTTATGTACATGTGGTATGTGGATGTGAAGTCATTGTTTACATATTTATGTACATGTAGATGTGAAGTCATTGTTTACATATTTATGTACATATGGCATGTAGATGTGAAGTCATTGTTTACATATTTATGTACACATGGCATGTAGATGTGAAGTCATTGTTTACATATTTATGTACACATGGCATGTAGATGTGAAGTCATTGATTACATATTTATGTACATATGGTATGTAGATGTGAAGTCATTGTTTACATATTTATGTACATGTAGATGTGAAGTCATTGTTTACATATTTATGTACATATGGCATGTAGATGTGAAGTCATTGTTTACATATTTATGTACATATGGTATGTAGATGTGAAGTCATTGTTTACATATTTATGTACACATGGCATGTAGATGTGAAGTCATTGATTACATATTTATGTACATATGGTATGTAGATGTGAAGTCATTGTTTACATATTTATGTACATGTAGATGTGAAGTCATTGTTTACATATTTATGTACATATGGCATGTAGATGTGAAGTCATTGTTTACATATTTATGTACATATGGTATGTAGATGTGAAGTCATTGTTTACATATTTATGTACATATGGCATGTAGATGTGAAGTCATTGTTTACATATTTATGTACATATGGTATGTAGAGGTGAAGTCATTGTTTACATATTTATGTACATATGGTATGTAGATGTGAAGTCATTGTTTACATATTTATGTACATATGGTATGTAGAGGTGAAGTCATTGTTTACATATTTATGTACATATGGTATGTGGATGTGAAGTCATTGTTTACATATTTATGTACATATGGCATGTAGATGTGAAGTCATTGTTTACATATTTATGTACATATGGCATGTAGATGTGAAGTCATTGTTTACATATTTATGTACATATGGTATGTAGATGTGAAGTCATTGTTTACATATTTATGTACATATGGTATGTAGAAGTGAAGTCATTGTTTACATATTTATGTACATATGGCATGTAGATGTGAAGTCATTGTTTACATATTTATGTACTTATGGCATGTAGATGTGAAGTCATTGTTTACATATTTATGTACATATGGCATGTAGAAGTGAAGTCATTGTTTACATATTTATGTACATATGGCATGTAGATGTGAAGTCATTGTTTACATATTTATGTACATATGGCATGTAGATGTGAAGTCATTGTTTACATATTTATGTACATGTAGATGTGAAGTCATTGTTTACATATTTATGTACATATGGCATGTAGATGTGAAGTCATTGTTTACATATTTATGTACATATGGCATGTAGATGTGAAGTCATTGTTTACATATTTATGTACATATGGTATGTAGAAGTGAAGTCATTGTTTACATATTTATGTACATATGGTATGTAGATTTGAAGTCATTGTTTACATATTTATGTACATATGGCATGTAGATGTGAAGTCATTGATTACATATTTATGTACATATGGCATGTAGATGTGAAGTCATTGTTTACATATTTATGTACACATGGCATGTAGATGTGAAGTCATTGATTACATATTTATGTACATATGGTATGTAGAGGTGAAGTCATTGTTTACATATTTATGTACATATGGTATGTGGATGTGAAGTCATTGTTTACATATTTATGTACATATGGTACGTAGATGTGAAGTCATTGCTTACATATTTATGACGTATGGTATGTAGATGTGAAGTCATTGTTTACATATTTATGTACATGTGGTATGTGGATGTGAAGTCATTGTTTACATATTTATGTACATGTAGATGTGAAGTCATTGTTTACATATTTATGTACATATGGCATGTAGATGTGAAGTCATTGTTTACATATTTATGTACACATGGCATGTAGATGTGAAGTCATTGTTTACATATTTATGTACACATGGCATGTAGATGTGAAGTCATTGATTACATATTTATGTACATATGGTATGTAGAGGTGAAGTCATTGTTTACATATTTATGTACATATGGTATGTGGATGTGAAGTCATTGTTTACTTATTTATGTACATATGGCATGTAGATGTGAAGTCATTGTTTACATATTTATGTACATATGGCATGTAGATGTGAAGTCATTGTTTACATATTTATGTACATATGGTATGTAGATGTGAAGTCATTGTTTACATATTTATGTACATATGGTATGTAGAAGTGAAGTCATTGTTTACATATTTATGTACATATGGCATGTAGATGTGAAGTCATTGTTTACATATTTATGTACTTATGGCATGTAGATGTGAAGTCATTGTTTACATATTTATGTACATATGGTATGTAGAAGTGAAGTCATTGTTTACATATTTATGAACATATGGCATGTAGATGTGAAGTCATTGTTTACATATTTATGTACATATGGCATGTAGATGTGAAGTCATTGTTTACATATTTATGTACATGTAGATGTGAAGTCATTGTTTACATATTTATGTACATATGGCATGTAGATGTGAAGTCATTGTTTACATATTTATGTACATATGGCATGTAGATGTGAAGTCATTGTTTACATATTTATGTACATATGGTATGTAGAAGTGAAGTCATTGTTTACATATTTATGTACATATGGTATGTAGAGGTGAAGTCATTGTTTACATATTTATGTACATATGGTATGTGGATGTGAAGTCATTGTTTACATATTTATGTACATATGGCATGTAGATGTGAAGTCATTGTTTACATATTTATGTACATATGGCATGTAGATGTGAAGTCATTGATTACATATTTATGTACATATGGCATGTAGATGTGAAGTCATTGTTTACATATTTATGTACATATGGTATGTAGAAGTGAAGTCATTGTTTACATATTTATGTACATATGGCATGTAGATGTGAAGTCATTGTTTACATATTTATGTACATATGGTATGTAGATATGAAGCCTAATTATATAATCTACTACTTCTTCTATTGTAACTACACTCTGTAGCTAGTTTTGCACTCAAAGTAATATATTATAACTGTCGATATAAGAAAGTAGAAATGCTATATATGCATTGTTTGTGTTCTTTGTGTTTTTGATTGCACGGTTCTTATGTTTTTAAAGTATACCGTGGATGTGTGTATTATTTGTTGCTTCATTGATAAACAACGTTCCTAATTTGTCGCCACACGTTATAATACACAATACGTGAATGTGTTGTCCGAGTTATCCCCCTTTAGTTTTGTATGGCATGTAGCCTTTGTATCCTAAGTATATACTTCCGATGAATTAGAGCTATATTTAACCTTTTTTTATTAATCAATTTAACAGACTTTGGACAGCATTGGTTTTGTTCTACCAATATTTTGCTTAAAAACATATACGACTGTACTTTGTCAATATTTAACAAATTTATCTGTTGGAAAAATTCTATGTGATGCTCATATGAAGACAAAATAAAACAGAATCACATAATTTGCCAAGTTCTGCAGGAAGAAAAGTTTCTACTGAAGCTCTGTGGAACTCGTTTTTAACTTCACTACAATTGATAGTCACATGAACGTTTACCGCAAAAAAGCTTCCCACATTTCACTCTCTGGAGAAGTAGTTCTCACATTTCACTCTCTGGAGAAGTAGTTCCCATATTTCACTCTCCAGAGAAGTAGTTCCCACATTTCACTCTCTAGAGAAGTAGTTCACACATTTCACTCTCTGGAGAAGTAGTTCTCACATTTCACTCTCTGGAGAAGTAGTTCCCACATTTCACTCTCCGCAGAAGTAGTTCCCACATTTCACTCTCTAGAGAAGTAGTTCCCACATTTCACTTTCCGCAGAAGTAGTTCCCATATTTCACTCTCTAGAGAAGTAGTTCCCATATTTCACTATCTAGAGAAATACTTCCCACATTTCACTCTCTGGAGAAGTAGTTCCCATATTTCACTCTCTGGAGAAGTAGTTCCCACATTTCACTCTCTGGAGAAGTAGTTCCCAAATTTCACTCTCTAAAGAAGTAGTTCCAACATTTCACTCTCCGGAGAAGTAGTTCCCAAATTTCACTCTCTGGAAAAGTAGTTCCCAAATTTCACTCTCCGGAGAAGTAGTTCCCAAATTTCACTCTCCAGAGAAGTAGTTCCAACATTTCACTCTCCGGAGAAGTAGTTCCCAAATTTCACTCTCCGGAGAAGTAGTTCCCACATTTCAATCTCCGGAGAAGGAGGTCCCATATTTCACTCTCTGGAGAAGGAGGTCCCACATTTCACTCTCTAGAGAAGTAGTTCCCACATTTCACTCTCCGGAGAAGTAGTTCCCAAATTTCACTCTCCGGAGAAGTAGATCCCACATTTCACTCTCCATAGAAGTAGTTCCCACATTTCACTCTCTGGAGAAGGAGGTCCCACATTTCACTCTCTGGAGAAGTAGTTCCCACATTTCACTCTCTGGAGAAGTAGTTCTCACATTTCACTCTCCGGAGAAGTAGTTCCCAAATTTCACTCTCTGGAGAAGGAGGTCCCACATTTCACTCTCTGGAGAAGGAGGTCCCACATTTCACTCTCTGGAGAAGGAGGTCTCACATTTCACTCTCTGGAGAAGTAGTTCCCACATTTCACTCTCCGCAGAAGTAGTTCCCACATTTCACTCTCTAGAGAAGTAGTTCCCACATTTCACTTTCCGCAGAAGTAGTTCCCATATTTCACTCTCTAGAGAAGTAGTTCCCATATTTCACTCTCCGGAAAAGTAGTTCCCAAATTTCACTCTCCGGAGAAGTAGATCCCACATTTCACTCTCTGGAGAAGGAGGACCCACATTTCACTCTCTGGAGAAGGAGGTCCCACATTTCACTCTCTAGAGAAGTAGTTCCCACATTTCACTCTCCGGAGAAGTAGTTCCCAAATTTCACTCTCCGGAGAAGTAGATCCCACATTTCACTCTCCAGAGAAGTAGTTCCCACATTTCACTCTCTGGAGAAGGAGGTCCCACATTTCACTCTCTGGAGAAGTAGTTCCCACATTTCACTCTCTGGAGAAGTAGTTCCAACATTTCACTCTCCGGAGAAGTAGTTCCCAAATTTCACTCTCTGGAGAAGGAGGTCCCACATTTCACTCTCTGGAGAAGGAGGTCCCACATTTCACTCTCTGGAGAAGGAGGTCTCACATTTCACTCTCTGGAGAAGGAGGTCCCACATTTCAGTCTCTGGAGAAGTAGTTCCCACATTTCACTCTCTGGAGAAGGAGGTCCCACATTTCACTCTCCGGAGACGTAGTTCCCACATTTCACTCTCTGGAGAAGGAGGTCCCATATTTCACTATCTAGAGAAATACTTCCCACATTTCACTCTCTGGAGAAGTAGTTCCCATATTTCACTCTCTGGAGAAGTAGTTCCCACATTTCACTCTCTGGAGTAGTAGTTCCCAAATTTCACTCTCTTGAGGAGTAGTTCCCACATTTCACTCTCTGGAAAAGTAGTTCCCAAATTTCACTCTCCGGAGAAGTAGTTCCCAAATTTCACTCTCCAGAGAAGTAGTTCCAACATTTCACTCTCCGGAGAAGTAGTTCCCAAATTTCACTCTCCGGAGAAGTAGTTCCCACATTTCAATCTCTGGAGAAGAAGATCCCACATTTCACTCTTTGGAGAAGGAGGTCCCACATTTCACTCTCTAGAGAAGTAGTTCCCACATTTCACTCTCCGGAGAAGTAGTTCCCAAATTTCACTCTCCGGAGAAGTAGATCCCACATTTCACTCTCCAGAGAAGTAGTTCCCACATTTCACTCTCTGGAGAAGGAGGTCCCACATTTCACTCTCTGGAGAAGTAGTTCCCACATTTCACACTCTGGAGAAGTAGTTCCAACATTTCACTCTCCGGAGAAGTAGTTCCCAAATTTCACTCTCTGGAGAAGGAGGTCCCACATTTCACTCTCTGGAGAAGTAGTTCCCACATTTCACACTCTGGAGAAGTAGTTCCAACATTTCACTCTCCGGAGAAGTAGTTCCCAAATTTCACTCTCTGGAGAAGGAGGTCCCACATTTCACTCTCTGGAGAAGGAGGTCCCACATTTCACTCTCTGGAGAAGGAGGTCTCACATTTCACTCTCTGGAGAAGTAGTTCCCACATTTCACTCTCCGCAGAAGTAGTTCCCACATTTCACTCTCTAGAGAAGTAGTTCCCACATTTCACTTTCCGCAGAAGTAGTTCCCATATTTCACTCTCTAGAGAAGTAGTTCCCATATTTCACTATCTAGAGAAATACTTCCCACATTTCACTCTCTGGAGAAGTAGTTCCCATATTTCACTCTCTGGAGAAGTAGTTCCCACATTTCACTCTCTGGAGTAGTAGTTCCCAAATTTCACTCTCTTGAGGAGTAGTTCCCACATTTCACTCTCTGGAAAAGTAGTTCCCAAATTTCACTCTCCGGAGAAGTAGGTCCCAAATTTCACTCTCTGGAAAAGTAGTTCCAACATTTCACTCTCCGGAGAAGTAGTTCCCAAATTTCACTCTCTTGAGAAGTAGTTCCCACATTTCACTCTCTGGAAAAGTAGTTCCCAAATTTCACTCTCCAGAGAAGTAGTTCCCACATTTCACTCTCTGGAGAAGGAGGTCCCACATTTCTCTCTCCGGAGAAGTAGTTCCCAAATTTCATTCTCTGGAGAAGTAGTTCCCACATTTCACTCTCCGGAAAAGTAGTTCCCAAATTTCACTCTCCGGAGAAGTAGATCCCACATTTCACTCTCTGGAGAAGGAGGTCCCACATTTCACTCTCTGGAGAAGGAGGTCCCACATTTCACTCTCTAGAGAAGTAGTTCCCACATTTCACTCTCCGGAGAAGTAGTTCCCAAATTTCACTCTCCGGAGAAGTAGATCCCACATTTCACTCTCCAGAGAAGTAGTTCCCACATTTCACTCTCTGGAGAAGGAGGTCCCACATTTCACTCTCTGGAGAAGTAGTTCCCACATTTCACTCTCTGGAGAAGTAGTTCCAACATTTCACTCTCCGGAGAAGTAGTTCCCAAATTTCACTCTCTGGAGAAGGAGGTCCCACATTTCACTCTCTGGAGAAGGAGGTCCCACATTTCACTCTCTGGAGAAGGAGGTCTCACATTTCACTCTCTGGAGAAGGAGGTCCCACATTTCAGTCTCTGGAGAAGTAGTTCCCACATTTCACTCTCTGGAGAAGGAGGTCCCACATTTCACTCTCCGGAGACGTAGTTCCCACATTTCACTCTCTGGAGAAGTAGTTCCCATATTTCACTCTCCAGAGAAGTAGTTCCCACATTTCACTCTCTAGAGAAATACTTCCCACATTTCACTCTCTGGAGAAGTAGTTCCCATATTTCACTCTCTGGAGAAGTAGTTCCCACATTTCACTCTCTGGAGTAGTAGTTCCCAAATTTCACTCTCTTGAGGAGTAGTTCCCACATTTCACTCTCCGGAAAAGTAGTTCCCAAATTTCACTCTCCGGAGAAGTAGTTCCCAAATTTCACTCTCCAGAGAAGTAGTTCCAACATTTCACTCTCCGGAGAAGTAGTTCCCAAATTTCACTCTCCGGAGAAGTAGTTCCCACATTTCAATCTCCGGAGAAGTAGATCCCACATTTCACTCTCTGGAGAAGGAGGTCCCACATTTCACTCTCTAAAGAAGTAGTTCCCACATTTCACTCTCCGGAGAAGTAGTTCCCAAATTTCACTCTCCGGAGAAGTAGATCCCACATTTCAATCTCCAGAGAAGTAGTTCCCACATTTCACTCTCTGGAGAAGGAGGTCCCACATTTCACTCTCTGGAGAAGTAGTTCCCACATTTCACACTCTGGAGAAGTAGTTCCAACATTTCACTCTCCGGAGAAGTAGTTCCCAAATTTCACTCTCTGGAGAAGGAGGTCCCACATTTCACTCTCTGGAGAAGGAGGTCCCACATTTCACTCTCTGGAGAAGGAGGTCTCACATTTCACTCTCTGGAGAAGTAGTTCCCACATTTCACTCTCCGCAGAAGTAGTTCCCACATTTCACTCTCTAGAGAAGTAGTTCCCACATTTCACTTTCCGCAGAAGTAGTTCCCATATTTCACTCTCTAGAGAAGTAGTTCCCATATTTCACTATCTAGAGAAATACTTCCCACATTTCACTCTCCGGAGAAGTAGTTCCCATATTTCACTCTCTGGAGAAGTAGTTCCCACATTTCACTCTCTGGAGTAGTAGTTCCCAAATTTCACTCTCTTGAGAAGTAGTTCCCACATTTCACTCTCTGGAAAAGTAGTTCCCAAATTTCACTCTCCGGAGAAGTAGTTCCCAAATTTCACTCTCCAGAGAAGTAGTTCCCACATTTCACTCTCTGGAGAAGGAGGTCCCACATTTCACTCTCTGGAGAAGTAGTTCCCACATTTCACTCTCTGGAGAAGTAGTTCCAACATTTCACTCTCCGGAGAAGTAGTTCCCAAATTTCACTCTCTGGAGAAGGAGGTCCCACATTTCACTCTCTGGAGAAGGAGGTCCCACATTTCACTCTCTGGAGAAGGAGGTCTCACATTTCACTCTCTGGAGAAGGAGGTCCCACATTTCAGTCTCTGGAGAAGTAGTTCCCAAATTTCCCTCTCTGGAGAAGGAGGTCCCACATTTCACTCTCCGGAGAAGTAGTTCCCATATTTCACTCTCTGGAGAAGGAGGTCCCACATTTCACTCTCCGGAGAAGTAGTTCTCACATTTCACTCTCCGGAGAAGGAGGTCCCACATTTCACTCTCTGCAGAAGGAGGTCCCACATTTCACTCTCTTGAGAAGTAGTTCCCAAATTTCACTCTCCGGAGAATAAGCATTTTACTCCTATATTACAGCTAAAGCGATTATATTTCTACAGCGACCATTAAAAAATCAATATCTATCCTAAATAGAGTTATTCTCTCAACTGGCTTATTCCATCCTTTTTGCCAAACTTAGTGTAAACGCAACTTTTTTGATTGGTACTGAGCTATCGCGGAGCACAATTTGTGAAAAACACGACAATAGCTAATACAGTATGCCGAAACATCAATTGAACTGCACCATACAGCTGTTTCGTCCTCCTACAATTTATAAAGTAAAGTAGAAGCAGAAGGTTCAGGTGCGTAAAACCCCTTTAAATTAAACTAGTTTTGTATAATTTCAAATCGTGTACTGCGAAAATGTATATATATTATGAACCGTGCCACTACTCAAATGAGATTAACTGTGGCTATGGAGGCTCCAGCAAACCTCGGGGACTAAACAATCCACCAGCAGAGTCTGCCACCCCCTATCATTAAAGACGACGTAACACACACTATGCTGCACCTTTTAAATTTAGTAACAGATAAAATGAATTGAAATGAAATTGATGAAATTTACTGAAGAACATATAGTAAGGATGTTTGAATTCCTGGTCGGCAATATTTTTTTGAGTTCGGAGGAAAGATTTTCAGAGATGCACGTTGATTAGAACTATGGGCAAGTTTTATGGTCGCCATCTTTGTCTCATTGAGAATATTCTGTTTCTTTGTGTTATATGAAGATGCACGTTGTTGAGTATGCTCATTGGTGTGTTTACTTGTTGTGATTGACAATGATGACTCGGTTCTCATTTCGTGGACTTGATGCTTACTCTTCCGGAACACCTGGTCTTGTTCTCCTGTACTTTTACAAGGTTCTCCATGTAAATATTTCCTTTGTTCATATATTGCCGGATTGAGTTCGGATTATGATTTTGTTAACGCTTCGGTATTCTCTAATTCCCCCACCCACCCCAACGTACTAGATGTAAAGTATTGGTCCTAATGTACACTGTATAATCTCGGCTTACTTTATCTGCTGTCATCTATTTTATATGGCAATTAGTACCACACATCAAACTGCCCCCGGATGTTGTTACACCGTGTGTTAACTTGGTTTCAGAATGATTTCTATGACAGCCGTTTATGGCCATATGGTTCGTATATACCCTTCTGAAATTGAAAAAAAGACATAACAAACCCTTCTACATCAGCTACTTACCACCACCTCTACTTAAACTATGACCAACATGGACAGCTTACTACTTAGCTATACGATAAACGTGACGATTTCAATTTTGCGATCGTGAACTTTCAATTTTCAAGTTCAGAAAGGTATATACGATTGACAATAATACTCGGTTCTCATTTTGAGAACTTGATGTTTACTTGGATGTGACAAAAGTTTACATTGCGGGTGTCGTCGATGAAGCAGAAGACGCTTACTCTTCCGGAACACCTGGTCTTATTCTCTTGTTCTTTTACAAGGTAGCCCTCTACCTCTGGATTGCGAGTTCGAAACCCACGTACCGTAAGTCGGTGGTTTTTCTCCGGGTTCTCCAGCTTTCCTCCACCTACAAAGCCCCATTTGCTGTTAATAGGGCGAAAAAACAACAAAATATAATAGTGCTTAAGATTAGCACGTAACCACACTACAATGTAAACATGTCAGTTTTTATGAAATGTTGACATATGTACATGTATGGTGTCACTTGATTTATGTTCGCGTATACATTGTCTGCGGCCTTACAAATTTTCTTGTGCGCGTGACTTTATATTTCCAGTTTTAAGGCTGTCGTATCAGTAAGACAGCTGTATGGCTACAATTGGCCACCATAAACTGTATGGCTACAATTGGCCACCATAAATGTATAACTCGTAATGACTTGTCAGTCATGTTAATTATATTCACAACCCACTCTGAGGTATGTTACGCTAGAATTACTTTGACGATTGACTTCTCGATCTAAATATCCCAAATATTCAGCATTTAATGTACTTCAGAATTATTCAAGTCCGTATGTCTCGTTGTAGATATCCATACATCATCTATGACATTTTGAAGCTGATTCCGTCAGGCCTTCGGACGGAAACCGTACACTAATGTAACAGTTATAGTTCCCGTTGGACAAGATACTGCAATATATTTTGAAGTATTCTAGACATTCATTCGTCGATATATCAGAACTATTCCGCGACATACATTGAGACAACCTCCCCTATTGCTCCTCATTGATCATTGTTACCAGGAGAAACCCTATTAAAACAGAGATACAACACTGATACACTAACGCATATAGATACTTGATTAAAACCCTCTTTATCTTAGGTCCTGATGCAGCTTACACATGCACATACATTACAAACCATGACTGTATTGGGAGACATTCACAAACACGGTATATGTTTGTTTTACACATATATCGTTAGCATTACTCGTATAACCTGCCTTCTCTCCTGTTAGTCATAACGGATGAGTCTAAATGTCGAACACTTTTAAAATGTCAGACTATGTCTGCCCTAGATAATGATATAATGTTACCGCAAATACTACCATTTAAGATGCATTATATGCATTTGCTTAGGTCATCTATTATTAACAGCTAATTCGCAGAGATAATTGCAAGCTGTTATTTCGAACCCACACACAGCTAAACTGACGTTTATAATCCAGTGTCGGGGTAAATACCAACTCAAACAAGCTTTACATTCTCGTCCTGTCTCATCCGACTTGACCTTAAATATATATTAATCTTGTGACCATGTAGTTTTTGGATTTTGTAAATGATCCCCCCCCCCCTTACATACATATGTTAATGTTATTGCTATTGTTAGAACGTGCAAAACACGCGAAGCTTGTTTCAACCCTGGGGGGTGATTTGTAGAATATATCACCCCAGTGTGATGTAGACTGAGAAGTTCCAACCTTGGGTTGAGATCGGGGTATCTCTAACCCCTGTAAATGCGGAAACATTTGTTTAGGGTAATACAAATAACACTCCATTATTTTTGGAGATAATTTGCTGTGTTGTTGATGTCCTATAGTTTGATCAATTCAAAGACATCATATTCAGGGATATGTTTGTTTTGAAATTAAACCTTCATATAATGTAATATTTTAAAAGAACTTCTAACAAGTACAATAGTCCTAATTGATAATATTCCGATATTTTCCGCCCTACAGCTTGTTACACTCGAATTGCTTCAAGTTAAATTGGCTCCAAAATGTTTCATCCGTCTGTGTTAAATTTGTATTTTCTAAATTGGAGTTACAATTTTGATTTCAAAGATTTTAGTTAAGCTGTTTATTTCTGTTTTGATATTGTTTCAACAGCACGATTGTAAATGAAACATATTAACAATGCAAGTCTTCTGCATAATTTTATTATGTCAGACACATAAATATGTATACGTTGATTAAGTTGTCCACAGAAAATAAGAAAGATCAACATTGCTCAAATACAACACTACAAAATGTATTGTGTTACATTAACTGTAAAATTAAATGTCACTCTTATATTTGTTAATTACTTGTAAGTATTTATCTCTGTATATCTATATTGTGAAACTTTGTTATACTTTTAAGCGCATTACTTCTTAGCAACATAAGATATACATATCTATATAGTTGTAGGGAAATGTGCGAAGGGTATGTGTGTTGATGTTTATTTTGTTTATTCGATGTCGCACAAAACACATAAATACTTAATATGTAACCTTTGTATAAATTCCTTATAAACAATTATTCTGGCCTGGACTATTCATCAATCACTTTTCGTTATTTTCTTGTTACAAATTACATTTTAATGGCAGACTGACTACCCAGGATTTATGAGCAGTCCAGGGTAGGCCTTTGTCCGTTGACCATACATTAAAAGCCTGGCTTATAGGTCCCCTGTACAGATTTACATGTGTTCAGGAAAGTTGACGTAGTTACGGCAGTGTGATTGTTGTTATTAATATCTTTCTCTGAAATAAAACTTTTTAGTTACACCCAGTAAACTTTTGAGTTCCTCTCAGATTTTAATGGGGATACTTTCGATCAAAGCCAATGCAAACCTTAAAGCACTTTAATGTTGAGTGTTGATCTTAGATAAGAGGCATGTAGTCGAGGAAAACTCTGCTTTCTGAATAAAATATTTAATGACGTGTTCCAGGGTATTGATTTTACTAAGTTTGCACGGTTTTTCTGTCAAAGAGTTTTTATATTGTAAAATCTGGAACATCTTTAACGCTTACTTGCTCGTTTGTATTACTGCTACATGTATATCGCCACATAATTGATCTCATTGAAGCCTTGCTGTTTACTCTCCCCTATTTGTAATAATGTTTCCCCTTTTATTCTGTATTCAGATATTTTGTTTTCTTTATACCTGTTACTGAGAAATGTGGAGTTTTTCTCTCGTGTGACGTAGCCGCGAAGTGGGGCCATAAGTAATACCGGCGGAGGGGGACCATAAGTAATACCGGGGGGTTCCCGCGCTCCCCACTTTTTATGTAACAAAGGAAAGTGTTGATATAGGAGAACAATGGAAAACCAATTATAGTCTGTTTCTTACTAGGTAACTTATATTTACCTGAATGTGTAAAAATTACCTGTGTGAACGTTACCTGTGTCTATAGACTATAGTATATATAAGACCAAACACTTGATTACATGAGCAAAAAATATTTTTGTAATTTAACTCTATTTCATTCATTGGATTTTCTTAATTGATATTATTACATATCACATCAATTACAGTAAAATTAAATATCTTTCATTCAATATTACATATAATTATGTAAATATATATTTTAACTCTATTCCATTCATTTAATTTTATCAATTAACAGTAAAATTAAGTTTATGTCATTCAGTATTACATACACTGTATATGTTAGTACATGCGTTTATAGTAAAAGCATTTCAATACTTGTACATAATGATTACATATTAGATTTAATTCAATATTTCAAACACTTCAAATTTACATGTTACATTATAAATTATCAATAGTATATCTTCATTATTAACTGAAAGTTCCATAGTCAATTGCAATATTTGCATTACATTGTTTAATTACAAATACTTTACAACAAAATAAAAAACTTTATTGTGTATTCGTCAAGTATACTAAAACATTCGATTACGACAAATCTCATGACAAACTTTGGCTTAAAATATGGAGAAGTGGAATTAGGGTAAGTTGTTGATATAATTAAGTCAGTTGATGAAAATGCAAAATCTAGTACAAAATTAAGCAGGAAATCTTTTGATATGTTCTATAATACATCTCAGACTTTTACAAGGATAGGCTTTTAATAATAACCCCCCATGCTGTTTTCTCTGTTTGTAAATGATATGGAAAGCGTACTTATTAATTCTAATTGACAGAGTTATCAATTACAATTATTAAATTAATTTCTTATAGTATAAGCTAATAATAGTTTTATTTTCAGAAGATGTTGAAGATCTTCAAAATATGCTAGATTGTTTGAAGGTTTATACTGAAAAATAGAGTTCAACTGTGAATACGGGAAAAAACCCAATTCTTTCAATTTTATTTATTCCGTATGCAACAGCATGTCACATGTATATACTTATATTAATTATGGTTGAGACTAGGGTCATCATCTAGCACCAAAAATCGAAACTGTACATCTTCTTTTTCTGGACTATTGAATGTGAAAAAAACTGTTGATAGTTCTATGGTATATTTTGAAACGGGTAGATATTATTTACATGAACAGCGTAAAACAAATATCATGAAATATTGGTTAAAGTTAATAAAAAGAAAAAACATGTGTATAAAAGGCATGTTATGACACTTTTTTTGAGCTCAATATCAGAAAGCCAAGTTATAAATCAAACTGGATTTATCAGTTTAATATGATTTATGTAAAATCTATGATCTGTTAAAGTTTATTCTTATAAGATCATATTGAAGTTACAATGACAAAGTAAATTTCCGTTTGAAAACTATCTATTTAATTATTTAAAATACAAATTATCATAAAATAAACCAATATGCATCATCTAATCATATGTATCAGCACATTTAAGATATATATCTATATTAGATATAGAGGTTCACCACTGGTTGAAGACACAGGTAAAAGCACAGGTAAATACTACCAAAATTAATCAGAAACAGACTATAATCCTTCTAACAACATTCTTCCCCATATGTTTTTTTAAAAAGTGGGGAACGTGGGATACAGCCGTAATACCGGCGGAGGGGGACCATAAGTAATACCGGCGGAGGGGGACCATAAGTAATACCGGCGGAGGGGGACCATAAGTAATACCGGCGGAGGGGGGCCATGAGTAATACCGGCGGAGGGGGACCATAAGTAATACCGGCGGAGGGGCCCATAAGTAATACCGGCGGAGGGGGGCCATAAGTAATACCGGCGGAGGGGGACCATAAGTAATACCGGCGGAGGGGGACCATAAGTAATACCGGCGGAGGGGGACCATAAGTAATACCGGCGGAGGGGGACCATAAGTAATACCGGCGGAGGGGGACCATAAGTAATACCGGCGGAGGGGGACCATAAGTAATACCGGCGGAGGGGGGGGGACCATAAGTAATACCGGCGGAGGGGGACCATAAGTAATACCGGCGGAAGGGGACCATAAGTAATACCGGCGGAGGGGGACCATAAGTAATACCGGCGGAGGGGGACCATAAGTAATACCGGCGGAGGGACCCATAAGTAATACCGGCGGAGGGGCCCATAAGTAATACCGGCGGAGGGGGGGACCATAAGTAATACCGGCGGAGGGGGACCATAAGTAATACCGGCGGAGGGGGACCATAAGTAATACCGGCGGAGGGGGACCATAAGTAATACCGGCGGAGGGGGACCATAAGTAATACCGGCGGAGGGAGACCATAAGTAATACCGGCGGAGGGGGACCATAAGTAATACCGGCGGAGGGGGACCATAAGAAATACCGGCGGAGGGGGACCATAAGTAATACCGGCGGAGGGGGGGACCATAAGTAATACCGGCGGAGGGGGACCATAAGTAATACCGGCGGAGGGGGACCATAAGTAATACCGGCGGAGGGGGGGACCATAAGTAATACCGGCGGAGGGAGACCATAAGTAATACCGGCGGAGGGGGACCATAAGTAATACCGGCGGAGGGGGACCATAAGTAATACCGGCGGAGGGGGACCATAAGTAATACCGGCGGAGGGGGACCATAAGTAATACCGGCGGAGGGGGACCATAAGTAATACCGGCGGAGGGAGACCATAAGTAATACCGGCGGAGGGAGACCATAAGTAATACCGGCGGAGGGGGACCATAAGTAATACCGGCGGAGGGGGACCATAAGTAATACCGGCGGAGGCGTCAATACTCGTGTTTCACTACAAATTGCTCAATCAAGTGTTATAATCACCATACCTGCTTAGAGTTTAAGTGCATATTGGCAATTCAGATTTTAAGATAAATGTGACAAGTAATTGAATTTTGTTAATCAATGGCCCATGTCGGCGTTTAGTGTGGGACTCGTTTAGATCGCCTTCTCCCGTAGTTCATAAACTGTCACAAAGAAACCTGAAGTATATTTATACCTATATAAACGATCATATACACATTTCATATTCACCTAAAATGTACTGTTATTTTGAATTTGTTAATTAACTGGGTCATGTAAAGTTTGGTGACTTTTATTTTAATTATAATTTTGGTATTGAAGCTGTCACAACTACATGTATACATGTAATATACTTATACCCATATATGGCCATTCTAAATCACATTTCAGATTCGTAAATTTACCTCCCGTCAGATATTAAGGACTGCCGTTTTGTTGTATCCGTTCTCCCTGACAGATTTTAAGGGAATGCCGTTTTGTTTATCCGTTCTCCCTGACAGATATTGAGGAATGTCGTTTTGTTTATCCGTTCTCCCTGACATATCCGTTCTTCCTGACATATCCGTTCTTCCTGACATATCCGTTCTTCCTGACATATCCGTTCTCCCTGACATATCCGTTCTCCCTGACATATCCGTTCTCCCTGACATATCCGTTCTCCCTGACAAATATTAAGGACTGTCGTTTTGTTTATCCGTTCTCCCTGACAGATATTGAGGAATGTCGTTTTGTTTATCCGTTCTCCCTGACAGATATTGAGGAATGTCGTTTTGTTTATCCGTTCTCCCTGACAGATATTGAGGAATGTCGTTTTGTTTATCCGTTCTCCCTGACAAATATTAAGGACTGCCGTTTTGTTTATCCGTTCTCCCTGACAAATATTAAGGACTGCCGTTTTGTTTATCCGTTCTCCCTGACAAATATTAAGGACTGCCGTTTTGTTTATCCGTTCTCCCTGACAAATATTAAGGACTGCCGTTTTGTTTATCCGTTCTCCCTGACAAATATTAAGGACTGTCGTTTTGTTTATCCGTTCTCCCTGACAGATATTGAGGAATGTCGTTTTGTTTATCCGTTCTCCCTGACAGATATTGAGGAATGTCGTTTTGTTTATCCGTTCTCCCTGACAGATATTGAGGAATGTCGTTTTGTTTATCCGTTCTCCCTGACAAATATTAAGGACTGCCGTTTTGTTTATCCGTTCTCCCTGACAAATATTAAGGACTGCCGTTTTGTTTATCCGTTCTCCCTGACAAATATTAAGGACTGCCGTTTTGTTTATCCATTCTTCCTTACAGATATTGAGGAATGTCGTTTTGTTTATCCGTTCTCCCTGACATATCCGTTCTCCCTGACAAATATTAAGGACTGCCGTTTTGTTTATCCGTTCTCCCTGACAAATATTAAGGACTGCCGTTTTGTTTATCCGTTCTCCCTGACAGATTTTAAGGGAATGCCGTTTTGTTTATCCATTCTTCCTTACAGATATTGAGGAATGTCGTTTTGTTTATCCGTTCTCCCTGACATATCCGTTCTTCCTGACATATCCGTTCTTCCTGACATATCCGTTCTCCCTGACAAATATGAAGGACTGCCGTTTTGTTTATCCGTTCTTCCTGGCAGATTTGAAGGGAATGCCGTTTTGTTTATCCGTTCTCCCTGACAAATACTAAGGAATGTCGTTTTGTTTATCCGTGGTAAACTGCAGACCCCCACTCACTTCTGGACCTATATCTCCTTCCAGATACAAATGTAGGTGTGTTTAATTTCGAAAAGAGGGGAAAATTGGGGCGAAGTCTGGGCTGTATGGAGGGTGTGGTAATACATTGACTTTTTTCTGACTACACTTGCCAACTTGTGGGATGTGGCATTGTCATGTAACAATTGGACATGCTGGAGACCTGTTTTAGTACATTTTTTTTCAGAACTAATTCTTGTAGAAGTTTCCAGACATATTCCTACCTTTTGAACATCAATTTGCTTGATTGGTCCACTATTTCTAAAGAATATTGAGTATAACATCTTCTTTGCTGTCAGTATTCGTTTAGCAATACTTGGCCTTTTAGCATGTTTCAAAGCCCATATCCAATTGTCAACTTCCTTTTAGATTCAGAATGAAGTGAACAGATGCTTAACCCAAGTTTGTCATTCGTGCTAGCTGTCTGACCGTATAACGCGCGGCTTTCTCAATGATTTACTTGATTTTATTGACGTTCTATTTGGTAACCACAGACCTAGGTCTTCCTGAGTACTGGGCATACTTGACTGATTCGATACCAGAATGAAATTGAGTAAACCATCTATAAACTGGAAAATGACATTGAATTTCGTTTATCCCCAGAAACAGCACATATCTCATCCTGTCTATTTCTGACGCTCAATCCCAACTTACAGCGGGCTTTTATATAGCCCCTATTTTCAGCGTCATTTTCTATTCGTTTTCTAACCATTTTCAACACAGTGCATATGACTTGAAAACAATCTAAATTGCAAGGGAATCGGTTAGTGGATTTAAATGAAATCTATACACATAAGCAACGACGAGCGGCAAACCAGTTCGTACTGGTTTATGCACGTCAATCACGC
Organism: Mimachlamys varia; assembly: GCA_947623455.1. NCBI lineage: Eukaryota > Metazoa > Mollusca > Bivalvia > Pectinida > Pectinidae > Mimachlamys > Mimachlamys varia. Next base: position 17,705,598 of record OX392537.1, on the reverse strand, counting down.
GATACTCGAGTATACAGTTTTTTGCAAAACGTTTTGTGAACACTTTTCGTACAGGTTGTTTATTTATCCATTTTTATCCTGCAACCACCACAAATATCGGCCGATAACTACTGCAACCACCACAGGCCGATAACTACTGCAACCACCACAAATATCGGCTGATAACTACTGCAACCACCACAAATATCGGCCGATGACTACTGCAACCACCACAAATATCGGCCGATAACTACTGCAACCACCACAAATATCGGCCGATAACTACTGCAACCACCACAAATATCGGCCGATAACTACTGCAACCACCACAAATATCGGCCGATAACTACTGCAACCTACACAGATATCGGCCAAAAAATACTGCAACCACCACAGATATCGGCCGATAATTACTGCAACCACCACAAATATCGGCCGATAACTACTGCAACCACCACAAATATCGGCCGATAACTACTGCAACCTACACAGATATCGGCCAAAAAATACTGCAACCACGACAGATATCGGCCGATAATTACTGCAACCACCACAAATATCGGCCGATAACTACTGCAACCACCACAAATATCGGCCGATAACTACTGCAACCACCACAAATATCGGCCGATAACTACTGCAACCACCACAAATATCGGCCGATAACTACTGCAACCACCACAAATATCGGCCGATAACTACTGCAACCTACACAGATATCGGCCGATAACAATTATCGGATAAATCCGTCAATACAAAATGCTTTCTCTGTCAATACCTGTCCATTGTATGTGCACTTTCTCGGTTCTGACGGGACTGCGAAATTGCGAAATGTAAAAGTATTTCTTGTTATCATGGTATTAAACGGTTGATTATCGGAAGTTAAATACATTGGTGTAATATTTCCATACACTTATGCGTGAAGATACTCTCTGTAGACTTTTATAAGAATAGAGTTATATCGCATTGCATCTTGACTTTCTGAAAGTAGTACACTGTAAATAGGCCTGAATGGATATTTTCCTACGCGACATACATGTAGCCGATGCATGGCTTCAGTGAAATAAAAGGTAAACAAATGCTTTGTTTAATGTGGTAAATATCTGTGTTAAATGATTGCAGGATGAACAGAATACACGGTAAGTATCTTACAATACAAGGTTTTGTGTTGGCTCGGGACGAAAAGACGAAGATGGCTCGCCAGAGGGTTAAAAAAGACGACATTCTCGTCTTTGCGTCCCGAGCCAAAATCAAACCTTGTTTTGTAAGATACTAACCAGGTATCTCTATTTCTTCTCATATAATGAGCGATACCGTTGTCTAATAACACGATAATGCTATTTGTACCATGTCGTTAAGTGTACCATGTCGTTAAGTGTACCATGTCGTTCTGTGTACCATGTCGTTCTGTGTAGCATGTCGTTAAGTGTACCATGTCGTTCTGTGTACCATGTCGTTTTGTGTACCATGTCGTTAAGTGTACCATGTCGTTCTGTGTACCATGTCGTTAAGTGTACCATGTCGTTCTGTGTACCATGTCGTTTTGTGTACCATGTCATTCTGTGTACCATGTCATTCTGTGTACATGTCGTTCTGTGTACCATGTCTTTCTGTGTACCCTGTCGTTCTATGTACCGTGTCGTTTTGTGTACCATGTCGTTCTGTGTACCATGTCGTTTTGTGTACCATGTCGTTTTGTGTACCATGTCATTCTGTGTACATGTCGTTCTGTGTACCATGTCGTTCTGTGTACCCTGTCGTTCTATGTACCGTGTCGTTTTGTGTACCATGTCGTTTTGTGTACCATGTCGTTTTGTGTACCATGTCGTTATGTGTACCATGTCATTCTGTGTACCATGCTGTTCTGTGTACCATGCTGTTCTGTGTACCATGCTGTTCTGTGTACCGTGTCGTTTTGTGTACCATGTCGTTCTCTGTACCATGTCGTTCTCTGTACATTAAAGGCTTTATCTCTTTCAGACTATAGGGTAAGACCCTTGATAACCTCACTTCTCAGTATGTCTTCCACTGCCGTCTATGATATCTCCGTGAAGACAGGGGACAAGAAGAACGCAGGGACTGACGCAAATGTAGAGATATGTCTGCACTGTGACGATGGAAACAAAACAGCTACATACAACTTGGATAAATTCTTCAGAAATGATTTCGAAAGAGGACAAACGGATTCGTTCACCTTGACAGGAGTAAGTCTGAGCAGGGTGGACTATATAGAACTATGGCGAGACACGGGAGGGATCTTGGATGACTGGTACGTGGATGTAATT
>OX392537.1:13311974-13316974 GCA_947623455.1 Mimachlamys varia | reverse complement strand
CGAGTGTATTTACTGAAAGAAAAAATATATATACAATCAATATGTAAAATTTTAGTTGTAAATCTTAATGATAACGATGTACAAATGTGTAAAATTAAGAAAAAAAGAAAATTTGGAAAGAAAAATAAAAAGCCTACGACACCTGGTATTCCCAGGCGGTCACCCATCCAAGTACTAACCAGGCTCGACGTTGCTTAACTTCGGTGATCGGACGAGAACCGGTTTTTTTTTTTATCTTTAAAAATAATCTTTTAATGTTCCCAGCAAATAGGACCTCCGGGGTTGGGGCCCCGAAGGCTCCTCACAGTTCATTTAAATCACATCACATGTAAATTCAAATAAAAATATATCACAGTTCTGCTAGGATGCGTACATACTCATAATATTTGGAATGGTTATTCAATTCTCATTTGAACAAATAATGTGTACATAATCAAATATCTAAGACATAAGATGTTAAATCATCAGTTACAAGAGAAATATCAACTTCTTTTAATAAATTATTATCAACAGCAATGTACTTTTTGAACAAACTATGCTTTTTCTTCATCTGATAATAATATTTAATGTAGTCAAAATATTTTTTCAACGTGTACTTAAAGAAAGTCTTCAAATTCAATTTTGTAATCTTACTTACTACTAGATTGCGCCTTTTAAAAATACAGAAGCGCACTACACCAAAAAAGAAGTTAATGAAAAACGGATTTGTACGTTTGACTTTCCTAGTGTAACCCAGAAGTATAAGACTTCCGAGAGAAATATCCGAAACGTAATTTTGATCGGCAGCCGAAAAAAGTTTCTCGGTTAACGTCTGAATATACTCTAAAAATTCCGAAAGTTCTGAACAGTCAAGAAATAAATGTTGCACAGTTTCCAAATCAGACGTACAGACTAGGCATTGATCATTATCAACTGTGCCAATTTTCTTTAACTTCTCCATTGTAAATATGGTGTTATGTACAATTTTAAAGTGAACTTCAATAATATCACAAGGTAAAAATGGCAAATACATAATTGCAAAAACTTTTGAAAGACAAACATCATGAAAAATATCTGACCAATAGTCAGATGACTTTGGCTTTCGGAAACAATGCCGAATAAAACAAGCATAAATATCCCTTGTAGTCTTGGGATAGAGTTGTACAGTCGTTCCATTACCATCTGTATACGTTATATAAGGTGAGGAATCTGTTCTTATATTGGAATGTACATTTCTCATAATAATTTCTTTATATTTTGCTGGAATGCAACTCAAAATAGTTTGATAATCAGATAAAATAGTGTTCATAGAAATATCAGGATTATTTTCTTTAATAACATCAGCTAAAGCATTTGATTTGAGAAATCTTGACACAACCTCTAGCGTCAAATGCTTGACTTTTACTACGCCAGCCTTGCAAAAATATTCAATGAATAAGGGCTTTTCATCATTCAAAAACTTAGAGTTAAAAAACAGAGGCTGTTCGTAAACAAAAAAGGTGTCCTCATTATAGTACACTTCATTCACTGCTTGAAAGGCATACCAAGCCTTCAACATTTCATGGTAAACAATGGGCAGTGATCGTAAATATTTGTTTGGAAACTTACAATAAATAACTTCAAATTCAAGATTTAGATCAAGTATTTTGTTAAGGAAATAGTTACACATACATTTCCAGACTGCTGTACAAGATGGATCAAGCCACCTGAATAAAAACTTTAATCTAAAAGATCTTAGCTTTAATTCAATATCGGGTACATTTAAACCACCAACATTTCTTTTGCCAATGATAGTGTCATATGCCACCAAATGTGCACCATTATACCATAAAAAATTCACACATATCTTTTTAATTTCAGTAATAGCTAACAGAGGCATAGTCTGTGAAGTAAGACAATACCAACATCTGGACATCAATAAGGAATTAATAACAGTAGCTCTACCTTGTATGGTTAATTGTCTTTGTGACCACATTCTCAAAATATTTCTAATTGTGGTTACTTTAGTGTCCCAATTCTTTTCATTGCAAACACGTAAATCCACACCAACATACACACCCAGAATGCAAATAACTTTATCGCATAATTTTATACGAAAGTTGTCTAGTTCAGCTTGTGAAATATTTCCTTTGCCAACGCATAATAGTTCTGATTTATCTTTATTTACCTTAGCTCCAGAACCCTTACTATATATCTCCAAAAGATTAAAAACATTGACAATAGATTGTTTATTCCCAAGTGTTAAAGTTGTATCATCCGCGTGTTGGTACACTTTGGACTCAAAATTGGTACGAGGAATATTGATACCTGAAATACCAGGAGATTTTAAAATCATTCTTCCTAGAGGTTCCGCAGCTAAAACATATAGCATCGCAGAGATCGGACACCCCTGCCTAACTGAATTATTAACAGAGATGAACTTAGTTAAGTTACCATTGTACTTTACAGAACTAGAAATATTGGTATAAAAAATCTTTATCCAATCAACAAAGTTTTCTCCAAAACCCATTTTTCCTAAAACTTTAAATAAATACGTATGACTAACACGGTCAAAAGCCTTCTCTTGATCAATTTTAAGGATATATCCCTCACAATCTTCCTGTGTAGTTAGATCAATAACATCACGAACGCAAAAAATTGTGTCTGAAATATCACGACCAACTACACAGCATGATTGAAAATCTGAAACAATAGACGGTAAAACAGTTTTTAATCTATCAGACATAACACGTGCTAAAATTTTATAGTCTACATTGAGGAGACTAATAGGCCTCCAATTTTTCAATAGATTTTTATCACCTCTCTTCTTATATACAAGATTGATAACTCCTTGTCTCATAGTTCTGGTCAACTCTCTATCATCCCAGATACTTTGCACAATACGAGGAAAAATACATTTTAAATCATCAAAGAAGTGACAATAAAATTCTACTGTCAGACCATCCATTCCTGGACTTTTACCTTTTGACATAGTTAACACTGCTTTTTGTATTTCATCAACAGTCACAGGCGAATCACACTTTACACTATCCTCATCCGTAACCTTTGTGTCAATAAAGGATAAAAGATTGTCTATGTCACTATCATCTGTTTCAATGCAATTATACAATTTATTATAAAAACTGAATATTTCATTCGACATCTCATCACAAGTAGTCAATACATTTCCATCGTTATCATGTAAACGTTTTATAGTGTTACAATTCTGTCTATACTTTTCTAGTTTTAAAAAATAACTGGTGTTTTTGTCACCATCTACGGCCCATGTCGCTTTGGACCTCAAAACAGCACCATTACATTTTTCTTTTTCGAACTTTTCTAAACGCTGCCTTAGTTCATCGTACTTAGTACAATCAAATGGTTTCCCATTAGCTATATCACAAGAAAAACTTTTTAATTTATTTTGAATCCTATAAAACTCAGACATCCGTAGCTTACTTCGGTCCTTACCATATACCTGAGAAAATCTTTTAATCTTATACTTCAGATTATCCCACCAAACTTTTGGTTCATTTTCATATAAAGCACACTTCTTAGCAGAATTGATTATAGACCTTACTTTTGCATTAAAATCTTCTTCTAACAAAAAACAATTATTAAAAATCCATAAACCTGGACCTTTACTTCCAAAAGCGCAGTCAATTTTCATAACAACAAAGCTATGATCACTAAATGTAGTATCATTATAGTAAATATTTTGTACATACGAACTTAGATTTTTAGACACCAAAAAATAATCAATTCGACTTTGTGATAAAATGTCACTACTCACTCGTTTCCGAGAAAATACAGCACAGTTACTATTTCTACTTCTCCAAATATCATACATATTACAAGTAAACATAAGAGTTTTCAATGCAGACACACTACAATTGATTTGATGTGCAGTACTACCTGTACGATCTAGTGTAGATAACGTAGTGTTAAAATCACCCCCTGTAATCAGGTTCTCTGAAAAAGGCATGAGCCAATTTTTTAAATGATCGAAAAAAGTTTTTTTTATCACTTACAATATTAGGAGCATAAATATTTACAATATTCCATACAATATCTTCTATTTCAATTTTAATACGAAGAACTCTTCCATCATACCCATCATAATTAATTAACCCATCTTTCAAATTATTAGATATCAGAATAGCAACACCTTTTCTGCGGTCATTACTATTATTAAAAATAATCTTACCATGCCACATGTGGCTAATTTGATTAACAAACGCATCATCCCAAAATGTTTCTTGCAGTAGCACTACTTGATAACAATTACACTGACAATATTCAAATAAATTCCTAATCTTTACAACATCGCGTAAACCATTTACATTTAACGATAAACACGTAAACATTAAAGAAAACAACAACACAAAGTTCATCATGATATGCCTTTGACCTTTTTGGGTTTCTTCTTTTTTTTCTTCTTAACACCAGCATCCCCTACTTTATTTTTAAGGAAATCGCGCCCCTTTTCTCCGCCGATCTTACTACATGTACCATCTTTCTCCTCATCAGTGCCCCCGTCATCCAACCCCTCTGGAGATGAGGACTGGGCAAGTGTATTCTGTAAAGGGAACACATCCCCAAACACGACAGAACCACCAAACGTATTATGATTAGACACGTCCTCTATATCTCTCGCGCACTTTTCATCATCAACATCTACAGTATCCCCATCATCAGTCATAATCTCGTCATCATAATACTCTGAGCTGTCCTCCATAGTGTCGGCACCCTCCACCACAGAGACCTCATCATCATCATCATCGTGTCGGCTCTCATCCTCCGACATATCAGTGGCCGCGCGATTACCGGTACCCGACGGGTTCATCTTATCAATCACCGTATCATGCACCTCGGTAACAGATTCACTGTCATCACGATTGGCCCCCGTGTCAAAACACTCACAGTCATACCTGCCACACTGGTCGCATAGCGTATCGACACGCCTGACTGCCCGCGCACAATCACACGCGTACCTGACTTCACCGCAGCGAACACACGGCTGTGTTTTACACGCTTTCCGA
>OX392537.1:13264474-13269474 GCA_947623455.1 Mimachlamys varia | reverse complement strand
AAATTTATCCCCATTTATACCTAGGTTTGTGTTCATGCACATCCGGCGAATTACTTCCCTTAGTCTGTAAGGCATTATAGGCCCGTATGGGCCCCTAAGTTGTTACCAATGCATTCACAAACAGTAAATGTGTAATAAAATCATTGTAGAATACACGTGTAAGTTGTATGTGTTAGTGAGATAGGGAAATATCCCGAGTGTATTTACTGAAAGAAAAAATATATATACAATCAATATGTAAAATTTTAGTTGTAAATCTTAATGATAACGATGTACAAATGTGTAAAATTAAGAAAAAAAGAAAATTTGGAAAGAAAAATAAAAAGCCTACGACACCTGGTATTCCCAGGCGGTCACCCATCCAAGTACTAACCAGGCTCGACGTTGCTTAACTTCGGTGATCGGACGAGAACCGGTGTTTTCAACGTGATATGGCCGTAGACATCAGCTAGCCAAATTTATCCCCATTTATACCTAGGTTTGTGTTCATGCACATCCGGCGAATTACTTCCCTTAGTCTGTAAGGCATTATAGGCCCGTATGGGCCCCTAAGTTGTTACCAATGCATTCACAAACAGTAAATGTGTAATAAAATCATTGTAGAATACACGTGTAAGTTGTATGTGTTAGTGAGATAGGGAAATATCCCGAGTGTATTTACTGAAAGAAAAAATATATATACAATCAATATGTAAAATTTTAGTTGTAAATCTTAATGATAACGATGTACAAATGTGTAAAATTAAGAAAAAAAGAAAATTTGGAAAGAAAAATAAAAAGCCTACGACACCTGGTATTCCCAGGCGGTCACCCATCCAAGTACTAACCAGGCTCGACGTTGCTTAACTTCGGTGATCGGACGAGAACCGGTTTTTTTTTTTATCTTTAAAAATAATCTTTTAATGTTCCCAGCAAAAAGGACCTCCGGGGTTGGGGCCCCGAAGGCTCCTCACAGTTCATTTAAATCACATCACATGTAAATTCAAATAAAAATATATCACAGTTCTGCTAGGATGCGTACATACTCATAATATTTGGAATGGTTATTCAATTCTCATTTGAACAAATAATGTGTACATAATCAAATATCTAAGACATAAAATGTTAAATCATCAGTTACAAGAGAAATATCAACTTCTTTTAATAAATTATTATCAACAGCAATGTACTTTTTGAACAAACTATGCTTTTTCTTCATCTGATAATAATATTTAATGTAGTCAAAATATTTTTTCAACGTGTACTTAAAGAAAGTCTTCAAATTCAATTTTGTAATCTTACTTACTACTAGATTGCGCCTTTTAAAAATACAGAAGCGCACTACACCAAAAAAGAAGTTAATGAAAAACGGATTTGTACGTTTGACTTTCCTAGTGTAACCCAGAAGTATAAGACTTCCGAGAGAAATATCCGAAACGTAATTTTGATCGGCAGCCGAAAAAAGTTTCTCGGTTAACGTCTGAATATACTCTAAAAATTCCGAAAGTTCTGAACAGTCAAGAAATAAATGTTGCACAGTTTCCAAATCAGACGTACAGACTAGGCATTGATCATTATCAACTGTGCCAATTTTCTTTAACTTCTCCATTGTAAATATGGTGTTATGTACAATTTTAAAGTGAACTTCAATAATATCACAAGGTAAAAATGGCAAATACATAATTGCAAAAACTTTTGAAAGACAAACATCATGAAAAATATCTGACCAATAGTCAGATGACTTTGGCTTTCGGAAACAATGCCGAATAAAACAAGCATAAATATCCCTTGTAGTCTTGGGATAGAGTTGTACAGTCGTTCCATTACCATCTGTATACGTTATATAAGGTGAGGAATCTGTTCTTATATTGGAATGTACATTTCTCATAATAATTTCTTTATATTTTGCTGGAATGCAACTCAAAATAGTTTGATAATCAGATAAAATAGTGTTCATAGAAATATCAGGATTATTTTCTTTAATAACATCAGCTAAAGCATTTGATTTGAGAAATCTTGACACAACCTCTAGCGTCAAATGCTTGACTTTTACTACGCCAGCCTTGCAAAAATATTCAATGAATAAGGGCTTTTCATCATTCAAAAACTTAGAGTTAAAAAACAGAGGCTGTTCGTAAACAAAAAAGGTGTCCTCATTATAGTACACTTCATTCACTGCTTGAAAGGCATACCAAGCCTTCAACATTTCATGGTAAACAATGGGCAGTGATCGTAAATATTTGTTTGGAAACTTACAATAAATAACTTCAAATTCAAGATTTAGATCAAGTATTTTGTTAAGGAAATAGTTACACATACATTTCCAGACTGCTGTACAAGATGGATCAAGCCACCTGAATAAAAACTTTAATCTAAAAGATCTTAGCTTTAATTCAATATCGGGTACATTTAAACCACCAACATTTCTTTTGCCAATGATAGTGTCATATGCCACCAAATGTGCACCATTATACCATAAAAAATTCACACATATCTTTTTAATTTCAGTAATAGCTAACAGAGGCATAGTCTGTGAAGTAAGACAATACCAACATCTGGACATCAATAAGGAATTAATAACAGTAGCTCTACCTTGTATGGTTAATTGTCTTTGTGACCACATTCTCAAAATATTTCTAATTGTGGTTACTTTAGTGTCCCAATTCTTTTCATTGCAAACACGTAAATCCACACCAACATACACACCCAGAATGCAAATAACTTTATCGCATAATTTTATACGAAAGTTGTCTAGTTCAGCTTGTGAAATATTTCCTTTGCCAACGCATAATAGTTCTGATTTATCTTTATTTACCTTAGCTCCAGAACCCTTACTATATATCTCCAAAAGATTAAAAACATTGACAATAGATTGTTTATTCCCAAGTGTTAAAGTTGTATCATCCGCGTGTTGGTACACTTTGGACTCAAAATTGGTACGAGGAACATTGATACCTGAAATACCAGGAGATTTTAAAATCATTCTTCCTAGAGGTTCCGCAGCTAAAACATATAGCATCGCAGAGATCGGACACCCCTGCCTAACTGAATTATTAACAGAGATGAACTTAGTTAAGTTACCATTGTACTTTACAGAACTAGAAATATTGGTATAAAAAATCTTTATCCAATCAACAAAGTTTTCTCCAAAACCCATTTTTTCTAAAACTTTAAATAAATACGTATGACTAACACGGTCAAAAGCCTTCTCTTGATCAATTTTAAGGATATATCCCTCACAATCTTCCTGTGTAGTTAGATCAATAACATCACGAACGCAAAAAATTGTGTCTGAAATATCACGACCAACTACACAGCATGATTGAAAATCTGAAACAATAGACGGTAAAACAGTTTTTAATCTATCAGACATAACACGTGCTAAAATTTTATAGTCTACATTGAGGAGACTAATAGGCCTCCAATTTTTCAATAGATTTTTATCACCTCTCTTCTTATATACAAGATTGATAACTCCTTGTCTCATAGTTCTGGTCAACTCTCTATCATCCCAGATACTTTGCACAATACGAGGAAAAATACATTTTAAATCATCAAAGAAGTGACAATAAAATTCTACTGTCAGACCATCCAATCCTGGACTTTTACCTTTTGACATAGTTAACACTGCTTTTTGTATTTCATCAACAGTCACAGGCGAATCACACTTTACACTATCCTCATCAGTAACCTTTGTGTCAATAAAGGATAAAAGATTGTCTATGTCACTATCATCTGTTTCAATGCAATTATACAATTTATTATAAAAACTGAATATTTCATTCGACATCTCATCACAAGTAGTCAATACATTTCCATCGTTATCATGTAAACGTTTTATAGTGTTACAATTCTGTCTATACTTTTCTAGTTTTAAAAAATAACTGGTGTTTTTGTCACCATCTACGGCCCATGTCGCTTTGGACCTCAAAACAGCACCATTACATTTTTCTTTTTCGAACTTTTCTAAACGCTGCCTTAGTTCATCGTACTTAGTACAATCAAATGGTTTCCCATTAGCTATATCACAAGAAAAACTTTTTAATTTATTTTGAATCCTATAAAACTCAGACATCCGTAGCTTACTTCGGTCCTTACCATATACCTGAGAAAATCTTTTAATCTTATACTTCAGATTATCCCACCAAACTTTTGGTTCATTTTCATATAAAGCACACTTCTTAGCAGAATTGATTATAGACCTTACTTTTGCATTAAAATCTTCTTCTAACAAAAAACAATTATTAAAAATCCATAAACCTGGACCTTTACTTCCAAAAGCGCAGTCAATTTTCATAACAACAAAGCTATGATCACTAAATGTAGTATCATTATAGTAAATATTTTGTACATACGAACTTAGATTTTTAGACACCAAAAAATAATCAATTCGACTTTGTGATAAAATGTCACTACTCACTCGTTTCCGAGAAAATACAGCACAGTTACTATTTCTACTTCTCCAAATATCATACATATTACAAGTAAACATAAGAGTTTTCAATGCAGACACACTACAATTGATTTGATGTGCAGTACTACCTGTACGATCTAGTGTAGATAACGTAGTGTTAAAATCACCCCCTGTAATCAGGTTCTCTGAAAAAGGCATGAGCCAATTTTTTAAATGATCGAAAAAAGTTTTTTTATCACTTACAATATTAGGAGCATAAATATTTACAATATTCCATACAATATCTTCTATTTCAATTTTAATACGAAGAACTCTTCCATCATACCCATCATAATTAATTAACCCATCTTTCAAATTATTAGATATCAGAATAGCAACACCTTTTCTGCGGTCACTACTATTATTAAAAATAATCTTACCATGCCACATGTGGCTAATTTGATTAACAAACGCATCATCCCAAAATGTTTCTTGCAGTAGCACTACTTGATAACAATTACACTGACAATATTCAAATAAATTCCTAATCTTTACAACATCGCGTAAACCATTTACATTTAACGATAAACACGTAAACATTAAAGAAAACAACAACACAAAGTTCATC
>OX392537.1:13244474-13249474 GCA_947623455.1 Mimachlamys varia | reverse complement strand
ACGACACCTGGTATTCCCAGGCGGTCACCCATCCAAGTACTAACCAGGCTCGACGTTGCTTAACTTCGGTGATCGGACGAGAACCGGTTTTTTTTTTATCTTTAAAAATAATCTTTTAATGTTCCCAGCAAATAGGACCTCCGGGGTTGGGGCCCCGAAGGCTCCTCACAGTTCATTTAAATCACATCACATGTAAATTCAAATAAAAATATATCACAGTTCTGCTAGGATGCGTACATACTCATAATATTTGGAATGGTTATTCAATTCTCATTTGAACAAATAATGTGTACATAATCAAATATCTAAGACATAAGATGTTAAATCATCAGTTACAAGAGAAATATCAACTTCTTTTAATAAATTATTATCAACAGCAATGTACTTTTTGAACAAACTATGCTTTTTCTTCATCTGATAATAATATTTAATGTAGTCAAAATATTTTTTCAACGTGTACTTAAAGAAAGTCTTCAAATTCAATTTTGTAATCTTACTTACTACTAGATTGCGCCTTTTAAAAATACAGAAGCGCACTACACCAAAAAAGAAGTTAATGAAAAACGGATTTGTACGTTTGACTTTCCTAGTGTAACCCAGAAGTATAAGACTTCCGAGAGAAATATCCGAAACGTAATTTTGATCGGCAGCCGAAAAAAGTTTCTCGGTTAACGTCTGAATATACTCTAAAAATTCCGAAAGTTCTGAACAGTCAAGAAATAAATGTTGCACAGTTTCCAAATCAGACGTACAGACTAGGCATTGATCATTATCAACTGTGCCAATTTTCTTTAACTTCTCCATTGTAAATATGGTGTTATGTACAATTTTAAAGTGAACTTCAATAATATCACAAGGTAAAAATGGCAAATACATAATTGCAAAAACTTTTGAAAGACAAACATCATGAAAAATATCTGACCAATAGTCAGATGACTTTGGCTTTCGGAAACAATGCCGAATAAAACAAGCATAAATATCCCTTGTAGTCTTGGGATAGAGTTGTACAGTCGTTCCATTACCATCTGTATACGTTATATAAGGTGAGGAATCTGTTCTTATATTGGAATGTACATTTCTCATAATAATTTCTTTATATTTTGCTGGAATGCAACTCAAAATAGTTTGATAATCAGATAAAATAGTGTTCATAGAAATATCAGGATTATTTTCTTTAATAACATCAGCTAAAGCATTTGATTTGAGAAATCTTGACACAACCTCTAGCGTCAAATGCTTGACTTTTACTACGCCAGCCTTGCAAAAATATTCAATGAATAAGGGCTTTTCATCATTCAAAAACTTAGAGTTAAAAAACAGAGGCTGTTCGTAAACAAAAAAGGTGTCCTCATTATAGTACACTTCATTCACTGCTTGAAAGGCATACCAAGCCTTCAACATTTCATGGTAAACAATGGGCAGTGATCGTAAATATTTGTTTGGAAACTTACAATAAATAACTTCAAATTCAAGATTTAGATCAAGTATTTTGTTAAGGAAATAGTTACACATACATTTCCAGACTGCTGTACAAGATGGATCAAGCCACCTGAATAAAAACTTTAATCTAAAAGATCTTAGCTTTAATTCAATATCGGGTACATTTAAACCACCAACATTTCTTTTGCCAATGATAGTGTCATATGCCACCAAATGTGCACCATTATACCATAAAAAATTCACACATATCTTTTTAATTTCAGTAATAGCTAACAGAGGCATAGTCTGTGAAGTAAGACAATACCAACATCTGGACATCAATAAGGAATTAATAACAGTAGCTCTACCTTGTATGGTTAATTGTCTTTGTGACCACATTCTCAAAATATTTCTAATTGTGGTTACTTTAGTGTCCCAATTCTTTTCATTGCAAACACGTAAATCCACACCAACATACACACCCAGAATGCAAATAACTTTATCGCATAATTTTATACGAAAGTTGTCTAGTTCAGCTTGTGAAATATTTCCTTTGCCAACGCATAATAGTTCTGATTTATCTTTATTTACCTTAGCTCCAGAACCCTTACTATATATCTCCAAAAGATTAAAAACATTGACAATAGATTGTTTATTCCCAAGTGTTAAAGTTGTATCATCCGCGTGTTGGTACACTTTGGACTCAAAATTGGTACGAGGAACATTGATACCTGAAATACCAGGAGATTTTAAAATCATTCTTCCTAGAGGTTCCGCAGCTAAAACATATAGCATCGCAGAGATCGGACACCCCTGCCTAACTGAATTATTAACAGAGATGAACTTAGTTAAGTTACCATTGTACTTTACAGAACTAGAAATATTGGTATAAAAAATCTTTATCCAATCAACAAAGTTTTCTCCAAAACCCATTTTTTCTAAAACTTTAAATAAATACGTATGACTAACACGGTCAAAAGCCTTCTCTTGATCAATTTTAAGGATATATCCCTCACAATCTTCCTGTGTAGTTAGATCAATAACATCACGAACGCAAAAAATTGTGTCTGAAATATCACGACCAACTACACAGCATGATTGAAAATCTGAAACAATAGACGGTAAAACAGTTTTTAATCTATCAGACATAACACGTGCTAAAATTTTATAGTCTACATTGAGGAGACTAATAGGCCTCCAATTTTTCAATAGATTTTTATCACCTCTCTTCTTATATACAAGATTGATAACTCCTTGTCTCATAGTTCTGGTCAACTCTCTATCATCCCAGATACTTTGCACAATACGAGGAAAAATACATTTTAAATCATCAAAGAAGTGACAATAAAATTCTACTGTCAGACCATCCAATCCTGGACTTTTACCTTTTGACATAGTTAACACTGCTTTTTGTATTTCATCAACAGTCACAGGCGAATCACACTTTACACTATCCTCATCAGTAACCTTTGTGTCAATAAAGGATAAAAGATTGTCTATGTCACTATCATCTGTTTCAATGCAATTATACAATTTATTATAAAAACTGAATATTTCATTCGACATCTCATCACAAGTAGTCAATACATTTCCATCGTTATCATGTAAACGTTTTATAGTGTTACAATTCTGTCTATACTTTTCTAGTTTTAAAAAATAACTGGTGTTTTTGTCACCATCTACGGCCCATGTCGCTTTGGACCTCAAAACAGCACCATTACATTTTTCTTTTTCGAACTTTTCTAAACGCTGCCTTAGTTCATCGTACTTAGTACAATCAAATGGTTTCCCATTAGCTATATCACAAGAAAAACTTTTTAATTTATTTTGAATCCTATAAAACTCAGACATCCGTAGCTTACTTCGGTCCTTACCATATACCTGAGAAAATCTTTTAATCTTATACTTCAGATTATCCCACCAAACTTTTGGTTCATTTTCATATAAAGCACACTTCTTAGCAGAATTGATTATAGACCTTACTTTTGCATTAAAATCTTCTTCTAACAAAAAACAATTATTAAAAATCCATAAACCTGGACCTTTACTTCCAAAAGCGCAGTCAATTTTCATAACAACAAAGCTATGATCACTAAATGTAGTATCATTATAGTAAATATTTTGTACATACGAACTTAGATTTTTAGACACCAAAAAATAATCAATTCGACTTTGTGATAAAATGTCACTACTCACTCGTTTCCGAGAAAATACAGCACAGTTACTATTTCTACTTCTCCAAATATCATACATATTACAAGTAAACATAAGAGTTTTCAATGCAGACACACTACAATTGATTTGATGTGCAGTACTACCTGTACGATCTAGTGTAGATAACGTAGTGTTAAAATCACCCCCTGTAATCAGGTTCTCTGAAAAAGGCATGAGCCAATTTTTTAAATGATCGAAAAAAGTTTTTTTATCACTTACAATATTAGGAGCATAAATATTTACAATATTCCATACAATATCTTCTATTTCAATTTTAATACGAAGAACTCTTCCATCATACCCATCATAATTAATTAACCCATCTTTCAAATTATTAGATATCAGAATAGCAACACCTTTTCTGCGGTCATTACTATTATTAAAAATAATCTTACCATGCCACATGTGGCTAATTTGATTAACAAACGCATCATCCCAAAATGTTTCTTGCAGTAGCACTACTTGATAACAATTACACTGACAATATTCAAATAAATTCCTAATCTTTACAACATCGCGTAAACCATTTACATTTAACGATAAACACGTAAACATTAAAGAAAACAACAACACAAAGTTCATCATGATATGCCTTTGACCTTTTTGGGTTTCTTCTTTTTTTTCTTCTTAACACCAGCATCCCCTACTTTATTTTTAAGGAAATCGCGCCCCTTTTCTCCGCCGATCTTACTACATGTACCATCTTTCTCCTCATCAGTGCCCCCGTCATCCAACCCCTCTGGAGATGAGGACTGGGCAAGTGTATTCTGTAAAGGGAACACATCCCCAAACACGACAGAACCACCAAACGTATTATGATTAGACACGTCCTCTATATCTCTCGCGCACTTTTCATCACCAACATCTACAGTATCCCCATCATCAGTCATAATCTCGTCATCATAATACTCTGAGCTGTCCTCCATAGTGTCGGCACCCTCCACCACAGAGACCTCATCATCATCATCATCGTGTCGGCTCTCATCCTCCGACATATCAGTGGCCGCGCGATTACCGGTACCCGACGGGTTCATCTTATCAATCACCGTATCATGCACCTCGGTAACAGATTCACTGTCATCACGATTGGCCCCCGTGTCAAAACACTCACAGTCATACCTGCCACACTGGTCGCATAGCGTATCGACACACCTGACTGCCCGCGCACAATCACACGCGTACCTGACTTCACCGCAGCGAACACACGGCTGTGTTTTACACGCTTTCCGAAAATGCCCCTGGCCACCGCACTGATAACAAACAAACTGGGGACAGTCTCTGAACAAATGTTCATCTGAATAGCATAGTGAGCATACCTTCAGCTGATTGTCATGGATCACGCGGTGATACCCGGTACCAAACTTCAT
>OX392537.1:13204474-13206974 GCA_947623455.1 Mimachlamys varia | reverse complement strand
CTCTAGCGTCAAATGCTTGACTTTTACTACGCCAGCCTTGCAAAAATATTCAATGAATAAGGGCTTTTCATCATTCAAAAACTTAGAGTTAAAAAACAGAGGCTGTTCGTAAACAAAAAAGGTGTCCTCATTATAGTACACTTCATTCACTGCTTGAAAGGCATACCAAGCCTTCAACATTTCATGGTAAACAATGGGCAGTGATCGTAAATATTTGTTTGGAAACTTACAATAAATAACTTCAAATTCAAGATTTAGATCAAGTATTTTGTTAAGGAAATAGTTACACATACATTTCCAGACTGCTGTACAAGATGGATCAAGCCACCTGAATAAAAACTTTAATCTAAAAGATCTTAGCTTTAATTCAATATCGGG
Source organism: Mimachlamys varia (assembly GCA_947623455.1). NCBI lineage: Eukaryota > Metazoa > Mollusca > Bivalvia > Pectinida > Pectinidae > Mimachlamys > Mimachlamys varia. Next base: position 13,206,596 of record OX392537.1, on the reverse strand, counting down.
TACATTTAAACCACCAACATTTCTTTTGCCAATGATAGTGTCATATGCCACCAAATGTGCACCATTATACCATAAAAAATTCACACATATCTTTTTAATTTCAGTAATAGCTAACAGAGGCATAGTCTGTGAAGTAAGACAATACCAACATCTGGACATCAATAAGGAATTAATAACAGTAGCTCTACCTTGTATGGTTAATTGTCTTTGTGACCACATTCTCAAAATATTTCTAATTGTGGTTACTTTAGTGTCCCAATTCTTTTCATTGCAAACACGTAAATCCACACCAACATACACACCCAGAATGCAAATAACTTTATCGCATAATTTTATACGAAAGTTGTCTAGTTCAGCTTGTGAAATATTTCCTTTGCCAACGCATAATAGTTCTGATTTATCTTTATTTACCTTAGCTCCAGAACCCTTACTATATATCTCCAAAAGATTAAAAACATTGACAATAGATTGTTTATTCCCAAGTGTTAAAGTTGTATCATCCGCGTGTTGGTACACTTTGGACTCAAAATTGGTACGAGGAATATTGATACCTGAAATACCAGGAGATTTTAAAATCATTCTTCCTAGAGGTTCCGCAGCTAAAACATATAGCATCGCAGAGATCGGACACCCCTGCCTAACTGAATTATTAACAGAGATGAACTTAGTTAAGTTACCATTGTACTTTACAGAACTAGAAATATTGGTATAAAAAATCTTTATCCAATCAACAAAGTTTTCTCCAAAACCCATTTTTCCTAAAACTTTAAATAAATACGTATGACTAACACGGTCAAAAGCCTTCTCTTGATCAATTTTAAGGATATATCCCTCACAATCTTCCTGTGTAGTTAGATCAATAACATCACGAACGCAAAAAATTGTGTCTGAAATATCACGACCAACTACACAGCATGATTGAAAATCTGAAACAATAGACGGTAAAACAGTTTTTAATCTATCAGACATAACACGTGCTAAAATTTTATAGTCTACATTGAGGAGACTAATAGGCCTCCAATTTTTCAATAGATTTTTATCACCTCTCTTCTTATATACAAGATTGATAACTCCTTGTCTCATAGTTCTGGTCAACTCTCTATCATCCCAGATACTTTGCACAATACGAGGAAAAATACATTTTAAATCATCAAAGAAGTGACAATAAAATTCTACTGTCAGACCATCCATTCCTGGACTTTTACCTTTTGACATAGTTAACACTGCTTTTTGTATTTCATCAACAGTCACAGGCGAATCACACTTTACACTATCCTCATCCGTAACCTTTGTGTCAATAAAGGATAAAAGATTGTCTATGTCACTATCATCTGTTTCAATGCAATTATACAATTTATTATAAAAACTGAATATTTCATTCGACATCTCATCACAAGTAGTCAATACATTTCCATCGTTATCATGTAAACGTTTTATAGTGTTACAATTCTGTCTATACTTTTCTAGTTTTAAAAAATAACTGGTGTTTTTGTCACCATCTACGGCCCATGTCGCTTTGGACCTCAAAACAGCACCATTACATTTTTCTTTTTCGAACTTTTCTAAACGCTGCCTTAGTTCATCGTACTTAGTACAATCAAATGGTTTCCCATTAGCTATATCACAAGAAAAACTTTTTAATTTATTTTGAATCCTATAAAACTCAGACATCCGTAGCTTACTTCGGTCCTTACCATATACCTGAGAAAATCTTTTAATCTTATACTTCAGATTATCCCACCAAACTTTTGGTTCATTTTCATATAAAGCACACTTCTTAGCAGAATTGATTATAGACCTTACTTTTGCATTAAAATCTTCTTCTAACAAAAAACAATTATTAAAAATCCATAAACCTGGACCTTTACTTCCAAAAGCGCAGTCAATTTTCATAACAACAAAGCTATGATCACTAAATGTAGTATCATTATAGTAAATATTTTGTACATACGAACTTAGATTTTTAGACACCAAAAAATAATCAATTCGACTTTGTGATAAAATGTCACTACTCACTCGTTTCCGAGAAAATACAGCACAGTTACTATTTCTACTTCTCCAAATATCATACATATTACAAGTAAACATAAGAGTTTTCAATGCAGACACACTACAATTGATT